>BSBK01014332.1:0-62500 GCA_027943335.1 Chamaecyparis obtusa | reverse complement strand
CCTAAGCTCCTTCCACTTCTGAAATGGTCTCTAAAACTATAGAGTGGTTGAACACTCAATCTTTTCCTAAAACCCTCCCTATATCGGAAAATCTCCAACAACCTATGAGCCAATCAAAGGTGAGGAAGAAAATCCCATCCCCTTCTTCCCACTTGCCTTCCTTCTCCATAAATGGAGTTGAATGCAAATTTGGGAAGAAGAGAGAGGTTAACCAAAACCATAGAACTCTCAAATAAGCACAACTTTGAAAATGAGACTTTAGGGGGGTCATAAATGTGATTAAAGGTTCTTAATGAGTTGAAAATGACCCCTAACCCCTAGGGTACCAACCTAGGTAGCTAAAATTGACCCTCATTACCTTATGGGAACCCAAAAGACCCTCCTAAACCCAACCTAAAGTTTACCCACGGATTTGATGTCAAGGTTGACCAACTAGAAACTTCCTAACCCAAGGTAAGCTTGACCTACTACAATAAGGTAAACCCTTAGTTAACCATTTACCTAACCATAATACAATTAATTAGCCATGCCAACGCTTATGCAATAATTGCCAAAATTGGCACAATTAAATTAAACAATGACATGGCTTAATCACATTTACATGAATTGGATTAAACACACTCATGCAAACCACATTCATGAATAAACAACTATACAATGAGGTCTATGTTTCTTTATACAAACAAGACCTTGGATTTCACGGAATAACATAGGTTCCAATTCTAGGTCCCTGATTTAGTTCCATGGTCAACTATCCCTACACACTCATTTCCCACTCATTGCCCACAACTATGCATTATTTTTAGGTAACAATAAATCCTTTTTCATTGACTTTGGGGAGTATAAGTGGGCATGTGCAGGATCATGGTATGCCAAACTAGGCCCTTAAGTGGCAATGAAAATTCAGAAAATCAGGTTTATGAAAGTTGACATAAAAAATTGAACAAGTTATAAATATTATATCCAAAATATTTAAGAAGAGAATCTGTAGAAAATTGAATTTAGTTTCTAAGAAACTAGGCCTTTTTTGAAAAACAATTATTCTTTATGTTGAAAATTTCAAATTTCAATGTAGTAGTATGAAAATTTCAGGAAAAAAATAAGTAGGTGTATGTCTGACCACCTTAAACACAATCAAATGATAATTTTTTTTACAAGATTCTAGATATAAGTAGTAGACTCATGTCCGGATGTGACACATATTTTTTATAATTTATTTCCAAGTAAATAATTAATTATGATTTTTTTTCTACAACTTTTCCAAAATACAAAAACTCTCGTGTCTGACCACATTAACTTAGTCTAAACTTTATCAAATTGAATTTTATTTTTTATTTTTCTTGTAGTAGGAAAATCATAGAATGTGACACATGTTTTGGATTTCAAAAATGTTTTACAGTTTGAAAGTTATAGCTATTTTTCAATAAGTCTATCAATCAGGACAAGAAAGATAACAAGTAGGTGTATGTTTGACCACATTAAACAAAATGAAATGATAATATTTTTTCATAAGATTTTAGATAAAAGTAGTAGACTCATGTCGGGATGCGATGTATATTTTTTGGTATTTTTTTTCCAAGTATATAATTAATTATGATTTTTGTACCAAAATTTTTCTTGAATATAAAAACTCTCATGTCTGACCAACTTAACTTAGTCTAAACTTCATCAAATTGAAAGAATTTTTTATTATTATTGTATTAGGTGAAGCATATAATGTGATTTATATTTCAAATTGAAAAAATGTTATATTGTTTGAAAGTTATAGTTGTCTTTCAAAGAGTCTATCAATCAGGATTTCTTTTTCACATCACCACTTTTTGGCATACCATGATCCTGCACATACCCAAGTATATTAAATTTCTTTGAATTGCACTATTACACTCCTTGGTCATTGTGATGCATTGATTTGCTTGAAATTAGACTACTCTCTTGTGCTTCTCATGGTGTCTCAAGAGGAATATGTATGTATTCTAGTGACATTCATGCCACAACATATAAGATATTAAATATATGAATAATATTATTAAAGTATTAAATATTATTAAACCCTAACTCTAATTGAATCCTTATCCTTACCCAAATGCTCGTTAAACTCTAACAATAATATTATTGTATCCTAACCATAACTAAATAATTGGCCCTATTGAACTCTAACCACAATTTTAATTAAAACCTAAACCTTATTGATTCATCACTGAATGCAAATTAAATCGTAATTAAAACTCCAACCCTCGCCCTAATCCTAAAATAGTAGTAAATATTATGATTAGGAATAAGCTAGGGTCAAAAATAAAATTATAGTTGGCCTTAGGGTTTGAATTATAAATAGGATTAGTTTTGTAATTAGGGTTCTGGTTAGGGTTAGAGATAGATTATAGGTTAGAGTTAAGGTCAACAATATGGTTTGGCTTAGGATTAGGGTTAGTCTTACAACTAGAAATAGAATTTGAGTTAGTGGTAGAGAGGATTAAGGCTATAATTATGGTAAAGGTTAGTGTTAGGATTAGAGTTATAATTATACTTAGAGGTAGATTAGGGTTAGGATCAATAATTTGTTAGAATTAAGCCTAGGAATATGGTTGGAATTGTTAAACAAACCATAAGGTTGAGAGGTGGGGTGAATTAGTCTGAAGAAAACCATTAAAATTCTTCAAACTACAACTTATTCCAATTATATTTAACTAACTAAACGTTAATGAAAGATGAAGCAATGAACAACAAATACCATATGCACTAATTTTTTTAATGTGGAAAAATCAATTTAGGAAAAACCAACGTGAGAATCACACTCACTATATGAATAATTGAACACAATGTTTTATAATTAAGGCCAAAGTAGATCACTAATCCTAATTTGGCATGTTGGCTATTTGCAAGCTAAGACACATGATCCCAAGGAATGATACAAAGGGTATTGTAGACTAAATCTCACTACTTCAACCTAAGATACTGATATGCACAATATGCCTAAATGATCCACTATCTTCAACTAGACACATAGATATGATGAATTGAAATAAATAGGATCTATTGAACATTAAATTATCCTTGAACCACCGATTCAAGTGACTAACCTCATAGAAAAAATAACACATACATTGCCTCAGAACTCTGTCATACTAAAAGATGTGATCACAAAAATACATCACAAACTAATGTTTTCACTTCTTCTCCACCACATATACTTCTACATCATTCAAAATTAATCCAAACTCTAAATAAAGACACCCCACATCTATATATACTAACTTATTTACTAAAACTCACAATTACATTGGCCACAAATAGAATTAACACAATTCAAATAAAGTTAGCCACCATGAACATCCATGGTAAATGTGGTACGCTCTAGGAGGTAAGTGGACCCATATACATCACAACACATTTTCATAAGTTGAACTACATGCAACAAAACAACCTCCAAAGTCAACATCATATATAATGTGTAGATAAACAATAAACCACATTAACTAGTCAATCAAAAAATATCTTCCAATACAGATAACTCAATGTAGATCTTCACATGCCATGGTAAGATGCATAGAACCATATTAAATTATCTTCCAACACATATCTAAACTAAAAAATATCATCAACCAAGATAAACTAATTGAGTTGTCTAGAGACCAACACAAATAAAAATGCCTATCCCATGTTGGATAAATGTAGTCTCTCTAGTTATATTGAGGGAATGTGTGGTTCGGATCTTGATCGAGCTCTAAAAGGTTATTGATTATTGGGAAAAGGCCAAAATTTCTATTGGTGGGGATTCTTTCAGTATGTTTGTGGAGTTAATTGTAGCTATTCTTGGGTTGATTTTTGATGGACCAATGCTCCCAAAAATCCTAAGGGAAACTATAAAGAGGATTTCAAGATATTTTTAATGATAGGAAAAAAATGTCTTCTTTGTAGAATGACTTTAAAAGGAACGATCTTCTTGGAAAATGGAAATATGTTTCCCTGGTATCGATTAACTATATCATGTAGGATGTTAGGTCCATACATTTTAACTCTCAATTAATTCTAAGGTATAATAATTTTAGACATGGAGTTAAGTTTAAAATCTTCCCATTCTACATTTCATCATATTTGTCTCAATCTTTGTCCATCTCCTTGGATAAGGGTGGGCTTCCCTTTTGTCATGGTCTTACCTATAGGCTTTAAAATTGTAATTGTCTCTATCACCTACCAGTGGTTCAAACTCCATAGGCCCCAATTCAAATCTATCATTGAATGTGGAATTGTCTAATGCCTATAATTGTAAAGGTACCTCTACATCTACGTTGGTTACCCCCAAGAGTCAAGTTACCCCTATCAATCCCCAATTCTCTATTAAAATGAAAAATATTGTAGAAAGTAATAATGTGGGTAGTCTTATGGTCTAGGAGTTTATTTCACACAATTCCTCTTCTTCCTAGTCAAGTGGATCAGATTGGACCCTTGATAATTTCCCCTCAAATGTTTATAGTTAGCTCCCAGATCCTCTTTGGATACTCCAACCTTCCCTCCTCCCTCTCTCATATCTTCTCCTTAAGAACTTATCTTTCTATAGGTTGTTAAGAAAGTTAATAACACATTTATTGCCTAGAATAAGCAAGATGAGATCATATATAAGCTCCTGGCCCAACTGCACATCACGAGAAATAAAATTAATAAACTTAAAGTATTCGATGAGGTGAATGCGAGGGTAGATGATTGGTTCAAGGTAGTGAATTATAAGAGAGTTTTTCCTTCTACTGATGACTTGGCTATTAGTTTATATAATTGGGAGGTCAAGAAAACTTAGAGCTATGATGCCCTATAATATAGAAAATAAGGAAATTCCATTTTTGATTTCATCTATCAAGAGAAATGAGGAGTTGAATAGAAATCTTGATGAGCTGGTCACTTGTAGTAGAAAAATGGCTCACTAGACAAAAAATACCATATAGGCTCCCCAAGAGGAGTTGGAACACCCTCAAGCCAAGAGGAAAAGAAGGAAGGTTGTGTAAAGTTCATTCCCAGAGTATCATAGTGATATGTCCCCTACTCGAGGTAAAGAAAAATGAGGGTCATTTCTCTAGTAAATGATACATTTAAATCTAGAGAGGAAGGTTGCTAAGGTTGCTATCTTGTAGGCCATCTCTTTGCATACTCTAGGGGTAATTATTGTCTTTCAGTTTACTTCTTGCTATTTTTATTTTTCAATTTTGATTTGTTTTTAGTGTTGGTCTTTTGTTGGATTTTCTCACTCCTTGTATGACCCCTTTCTTTTGCTTGATGTCTGCTTTATAAGGGTTTTCTCCCTCTCCCATTTTATCTAATCAGAACATATCATGATTAACTAATAGAAACCCATGATAAAACTCTTTAGACATCAAGTTTTGAAGTCATCTATTGTTAACATGTTTTTCAACCATTAGACATTCCTTGGCAAGTTATCAAGTAAGAGATAATTTTTCTTTTCTATACCGAAGTATTTTGGAATAATCATCACAAAGATAGGTTTATAATGTCTAAAGCTATCCAAGTTATCATTTTTTTCTTAATTTTTATTTACTATAAGGAAAAATGCAATTTTATAATCACTAGCTAATTGAAGAAATGAGGTTGTAGGCGCACCTATATGATAAAACATTTAATGGAAATTCACTAGTCATCAATTATTATGGATGTGAGAGAGAGAAAGGATAAAATTAGACACTATCTATGATTTTTTTTACCTATGATGTAATCTATATACTAGCAGTACAAATATAATGATTGGCTAAGCATGCATTCTTTCAAAAATAATAAATAGTGACTAAAGAGAAATAATTACATTGCAATGTCGATTTCAAGATCTAAAAGCATATATATAAGACAAGATAATCTATCATTTTTAATCACAAATCATAAAGTTAATTTCAAAAGCTGGAGAAAGAAGTATGCTTATGGGAAAACATATATGGATTGTTCAACATAAAGTTTCATTGTATTTTTTGTAGACTATAGGGATTGGGTAGCCCTCTATAAGCTACAATATACTTGTTAAACTTGATTGGTGATGCTGAAACCACACATGATATTCTAATGCTACATGAACTAAAGAGAGACTAGACTTCGTAACATCATGCCTATCGGAAGCGGCTCTTTCCAATTGAATCATGCTTCTAGCACCATAAAATTTCATTGCATTTCTATTATCTGATAGATGTAATGATGAATAGAGGCTAATAAGGTTGATAGGGAAAAGTGGGGAAGAGACGATCAACGGACAAGATGAAGAATCATACTTTTCTTTTGCAGAGGAGACCTTCGTATGTATATTACAAGACATACTCTAATTATAATTTTACAGCTGCATCAAAATGGATAAAAGAGGTATTTGATATTCCTATTAGAATTTGAAATTGTAAATTGTTTTCTTTTACGAATGTTAAAAAATGTCTTACCGAAACCTTCCTAAAAACATTGGAGAGCTATAAGATGAATATATTTATCTATTTGCTTGCTATCGAAACACTATTTTTCACTAACTTTTGGAATGAAGAGAAGGATATTGTATAGGGTAATGAGATTTATATAGTGGGACAATGCAGAATGGAAGTCAGCGACAACAACATGAAATGGGCTATGTGCGACAAACGTAATACATGAATTGACTCAATACAACGCTATTGCGTATCGCCACAGTAAAGGTTTGCATAGGTACGTTTCATACTCTACAGGTTTAGATTAATAAACTAAGTTTTGGCTTCCATAATAATTCCAACCTTAAATTTTTCTACCCAGCCAGCTCTCCTTCTAACCCAAAAAAGAGATTCCAAAGGCATAAGAGATTACTCTCAATGCGTAGTGTAGAAAAAGTAATGCATGAAAGCTTAGAATGGAAATTGCTCTCAAAAGCATTCTTAAAAATCCTTTTTAACCAATAAGCCAACTATTCCTTAGTCTTATCCCACTCATGCATAAATCTCTGGTCTCGACTGAGGAGTTCTACCTTATCTCTTCCTCAGACGGAACTCAACTCCAATTCACAAATCTCCTCATTGCCATGCATAATGCAGTCCCTAAAACACAGTCCTTCCTCCTCTATCAACTTACTTTTAACTTGCGTTCTCCCCCCAAAGAGAATAGTCAAGGAAAAGAAGTAAGAGTTTGAAGAGTATTCAATCAGTCTTATCGAACAAAGAAAAATGATGCTCTCTTTTATATCTTCATTCGACTATATTTAAGGTTTTTGACCCCTGGATGACTCTTTCCTCTCTTGTCCTATGACAAGTCTGCAATTATCATTGACACCGTTGATGAGAAATAGATTTTAGGATGAGAGTTCAAACATAAGACATTTTGATCTACACGAGTTTTCCTTTTTCTCATATGATTTATTCTTCTAGACAAGGCTATTGAGAAAACATGCATCTCAACTTTGCAATTTTTCTAGATAGTTCCAAATATGTAGTTGGGACTTTTCTACATGTTAGTGCCTTGGAAAAAGAGGAAATGAATTGTCAAAAGATGCCTTGTGCATAGTATAATATAGGAGGGCCTTTTTTAGAGATTGTATGACATATTTCATGACAACTATAAGGGTAAAAAATAGGAGAAAAGACTTTGGACGTGAGAGACTATTTTTAACCTAGTTTATGCCTATCTTAGAAAACACAAGTCAAGGAGGTTTTGCACATGGTTGTTTAAAACACAAGTGGTTTCCAATTTGTGACAAGCCTATAAAATGAGGGCCTGAGGAGGAGTTTGAGCATTGATTTTTGTTTGCAAGATTGGGTGCTAGAAGGATGCTAGTGAAGCTCCTCGAAGTATGAGTTGAGGTGATACTCTTGTAAGAACTTGCATTGCAAATGTGTTGTAATCTTTTGTTGATTTGATAATACATTATGCAAGTTTTAGAGTGTGAGATTTTTCTCCTATAAGGGTTTTCCCCATGATAATCACTGTGTTATGTGTTCATTTTTATTTTATTTATGGTCTTATATATTTCTTGAGATCTCTATAATAGTTAAGTTAAAATTTGCACAATCGTCCTCTCAATATTAGCGTAGGAAGTATTTCCACACACCTTTTCTTTCTTACATGTGGTATCATAGCTTACCATTTTGGTTCTATTTGTTGGGTACAGGGTTTTTTGAGCTAATCAATGTTTGAGTGGGAGCTTTTGCAAACTATTTCATTATCTACATTGAAGGATAGTAAAAATGGAAATCATATAAGGGAGTATTGAAGTAGAGAAGTTTTTTGGCACAAATTTTGAAATGTGGAAGCTGAAGATTGAAGCTTTGTTGATTGATTGGAATCTATGGAATGCTGTGGATGAAAATGTCTAGAGAGGCCGATGGATTCAACTTTAGTTGCAAGGTATGATGCAATAGCTAGAAAAGCTAAAGTTCTCACAAGATTGTGTCTTGCAAACTGAATTCTGATAAATGTCCATGAAGAATCTACTTCAAATAAGCTTTGGAAGAAGCTAAGTGAGATATATCAAGAAAAATACTTGTGAATATGATTTTCTTGAGGAAGAAGTTGTGTTCCTTGAGAATGGAAGAAGGTAGATGAATTTATGAGTATTTGGAAAGATTTAATATGTTGGTGACTTAGTTGACCTCAGTAAGCATGTTAATGGATGAATAATAAAGGTGCCAAATATTGCTATGTTCATTACCAGACTCATGGAACAACTTGTCATGGTCATAGGGAGCACTTTAGTTATCTTGTTCAGATTTTTAGGTTGTTGTTGGTTCTCTACTTTGTGACGAGATGAGAAGGAAGCTCTCTTTGAATGAAAAAGAGGCTTTGAGTATTCAAGGAAGATCAAGAGAAAGAGGCAAGAATGAAAAGTAGCATGGCCATTCTAAGTCCAAGAATAAGGGGAGATTAAAATCCCCTGGTAAGCCCAGGGCAATATGGTGGAACTGTGATAAACCAAGACATTTCCAAAAGGACTAAAAATAAGAAAAGTAGAAGAAGAAAATGAAGCAAGATTCTATTTCTGAGTCTAAGAAGGAAGATGGAGATTCTTTTATTGCAACCTTGGCTACTCGTGCATGTGACAATGCATGGTTGATAGACTCAGGAACATCTTACTACATGAATCCTAATAGAAACTAGTTTAGTAAGTATGAAAATTTTGATGGGGGTAAGGTGTATTTGGGTGATAACTCTTTTCTTGATATTGTTGACTATCAAAGTGTTCATGTAATTTTTTTTTATCATAGAATTAAACAATTAGATTGTGTCTTACATATCTTTAGACTAGCAAAAAATTTATAATTTGTTAGCAAGCTAATAAATGTAGGTGTGTCTATACAATTTTATGAAGCAGGTGTAAAAATGGTGAGAGGTGCTATGGTGATAGCAAGATGAAGTAGATTGTGTACATTGTACCATCTTAATGCATGCACAGTTGAGTGCAATAACATTCTAATAAGATTGTGACAAAGACTTTCTATAATATCAGATTGTATCACTTGATGTAACATCAAATTGTATAACAACAAATACAATATGGTGTTATACAAAAAGTAGAGTGCAATATTAGTTGTGATAAGATGATGTTATGGTACCATAGACTTGACCACATAGGTGAGGAGGGTCTACGGACCTTAAAAAATAAGAACCTTGTTTATGGGTTGAAAAATTACAATCTTGAATTTGATTTTTGTGAGCATTGCATCTATGGAAAATAAAACCACATTCAATTTTACTCGAGTTCTCATAAGTCTTCATGTCTTTTGTATCTAATCCATTTGGATGTATTTGGTCCAATTGATGTTCTGTCTATTGGTAAATCATTTTATTATGTTTCTTTAATTGATGATTATAGTAGAAGAACATGGGTTTATTTTTTTAAGAGTAAAGCGAAAGTCTTTAGTCATTTCAAAGATTTTAAAGCAATGGTTGAGTTGCAGACTTGAAAGAAGATTGAATTTTTGAGGACAGATAATGGTGGTGAATATTGATCCTGTTAAAGTTGTGATCAGATTTAAGATAGATTGATTTTATTTTATTTCTTATTTTCTAGATATATGATGAGCCCAATTCCTAATGATGAAACTAGAATATATTTTAGTTAGATTTATACTTATGTCTCTTTTAAATCTAATGTGAATACTTTTGTGAAGATACAGATCTATATAAGAGAACAAAGTTCAATCAAGTATATAATATATTTCTTATATATATGAGAAGGTATGATATATGTATTTATCACTTGTTGTAACTTGTAATGGCACTTATTTTTGTCATTTCCAAGTTACATTTCCAATCACTATATATATACCATGAGGAGACATGTCTCCCATAGAGACATGTCTCTACATGAACAAGTTTCACGTAGGGATATGTCTCTATGTGAGACATTGCATATTAACAAATTATTAATGGCTTAATCCTTATAGTGATCGCTGTAGAATATGTATAACCAAAAATTAATAGTAACAATCATTTGCAGCCAATATGAATATTGATCAATGTTTGCAATGATGTCAATGATCATATCGATATATATATATATATATATATAGATATATATAGATATATATAGATAGATATAGATATAGATATAGATATAGATATAGATATAGATATATATATATATATATATATATATATATATATATATATATATATATATATATATATATATATATATATATATATATATATATTGTTACAAGTAGTAGTTGCCGTTGCACCAAAAGATCGACCTATTAATGCTCGATACAACCACTAGACTTATATAAGACACATGAGGCGGTTAAGCCATGTCACGAATCCTGAGGGGAGCGCTGACCATTTTTCCAACAATCTCCTCCTTAGTGTTACCCGAGGGGATTCGAACTTGTGACCAAGCTCTGATACCACTTGTTAAAAGTATTAGTTGTCGTTGCACCAAAAGATCAACCTATTAATGCTCGATACAATCACTAGACTTATAGAAGACATAGGAGGCGGTTAAGCCATGTCACGAATCCCGAGGGGAGTGCTAACTATTTTTCCAACATATATATATGTGTGTGTGTGTGTGTGTGTATGCAATGTCATTGATATCTGTATTGACTGTGGTAACGATAGTCAATATTGATATCCACTATGGTTACCACAGTTGATACAGATTTTGACCATGGTTACCATAGTCGATACGTATATCAACTTTGATTGGTAGATAATGTAATGTATAGACTGTCGATATTCATTATATATGGTATCTTTCATTTGACTCAACTTATCGATGTCATATTCGATACACAAAAAGATATTTGGTCAATGCTTATTGACATATATTAGTATCATTATTTAATAATATGTGATAAATATTTACTAGAAAAATACCAGTAGTAGCATACATACATACATACATACATACATACATACACACACACACACACACACACACACACACACACACACACACACACACACACACTCACTCTTAGCTAGGGAGGATGAATTCTATCTAGATAAACAATACAATATACTCATGTATATTGTGAGAGAAGAATATCACCTCAATGTGATATTCAAAGTTATGGTATATCCATAGATATTAAAATGACATCCACCATAACTGATGTTACCTCACAGTATTATTATGAGTATGGTATGTCCATGAATATCAACCATATGATATTCGCCATACTCCCATATTTTCTTGTATGTGCACTGGCATCAAGTCTCATGATGCCTGCCAAAGAAGATATCTGCTCATGGCATATCAAAGGATGCTACATTTCATAACATCCACCCTGACATATCTTAGTAGTATAACTCATTATAGTTACAGACTACTCAGTTAATATTATGTATGAGATATGAAATATCATGACATATCCATAGATATCAATCATATGATATCCATCATGATAGTAGGTTAAACTATGTTTAAATTCATCACTTTACAATAGAAACCACAAGTAAATATCATTGAAATATTGTCACCTTTCATGATGTTTACATAAGATCGTTTAATAAATCACATGACAAAAAGAGTTTATATAAAACATCTTTAAAAAAATATTAGTACAATAGATTTATTGAGATTCAACCTTAGTTAAAATTTACATTTTTTACCATAACTACTAAAGTGATCCACTTTTATCTTAGAGAGAGGCTTGGTTAGAATATCAATAGTTTTCTCATCTATACTAATGTATCTCAGTTGTATAACATTTCTCTCCACCATGTCTCTAACACAATGGTAGGGGATCTCAATGTGCTTATCTAACTATCATGGAATATAGGATTCATAGAAAGCTTTATTGATGCAAGGAAGGAAGGATGATGGGGCCAAAGGAACACCCAACCACCAACCTACCTTGAAAATCTACACACATAAGAGACAACACAAGACAGGGAGAGGGAGAATGCAAAAAATTCATATATTATTCATCACAAACTTCATACATGTCAGGCTATAAGGCCTTCCCATTTATGACTAGTACAATCAGAATTCAATTACAAGCAGTCCTCATAAAGGTGAGGATCTTCCAACCTTCATATTCTATCTTCTCAATCTATTCTAAAAATTGATTCCTAAGATCTACAAGATATTATCCTATTTATACAAGAGGCTACCGAATTAGGTCAGCTCTAAAGATCCCTTAGATCCAACATTGGAGAAAGAGATGAACCAGATTTAGGTCCACATGCTTCCCAATGATCGATGCAACCATTAAATCTATGACCAAAATCAAATGCACAAGTCAACCTCAACAAAGATCCAAAATAAACCACTCAATGAGAAGGACTGCTGAGCGACTGAACCAACTCGATGAATAACCAAACCAACTTGATGAACAATCAAACCAAGCAGCAACCGAGCCCTATCAGTGGAAACAAGAATACATCACCAAGAGCCCAAATGAAGCTACTGAGCACATCTAACAAATCTAACATGGTTTTGGTGATACATGATTGACAACAACCCAAAATGCTCTTGCATAAGACACCTGGGGTTATTTTGGAGTGATTCTTTGAATCATGCAATAGGTACAACCCGAGATGAATCAAACTCAGATTGTAAAATCCATGAAATTTCTTCAATTCATCTGTTCTTCCTATTATACACTGAATTTGCACCCTTAGTTCAAGCTCTCGTAGTCTTGATAACTCAGTATAACAAGGGAATCAACTCAAGGTTGTGGGACCTTTTGCTAATCGAGATGAGACCTCCAGATTCTAGGCTAGTTCCTCTTGGATAATCACCCTGATTTGCTCTTAACATGAAAGTAAACTTTGAGGGGAAAGGGGTAGAAGGAGTGCATGAAAGGAAATGACTGAAAACAAATCTATCCTACTAGGTGATGCACCGAAACTAGGGTTCGGATCTCAGTATAGAGGAATGAAATCAATGAGAGGTTTAGTTCTGGGAGATCACAGCTTACCGAATAGGCTTGCATGAGTATTTCATAAGAGGGCCAAAAAATTAAACACAAATTATGACCTGCAAGCAGAAATTCTCTCCTATAACTCGGTGTAGGATTGAGACAAGATTGTTAGGGGCTGAAATATACCCACAGAGCATCTAAATCGGATCAACACAATAACACACACAGTTATAGAAAGTAAGAGGAATCAAGGAGACTAAGACATCATTGAAAATATGCATCCATAAACCTCAATCCAATAAGAGATAATGCAAGCAGGGAAGACACAAGGACATGAAGGATTGTCACAAAAATGCCTCTGCAATGCTTGAATTCATCAATGAGAATCTACAGGATGTGTTAAAGCCAAAGGGGCAAAAAGAAATGCCACAGATAGCTTCCCAAGAAAGAGGGCTTTCTATTTTTACAAACATGTCCATTCTCTACTACAGAAGCTCCAAAAACAAATTATATACATCTTTGCATGTAGGCAAGAATCAAAATATCTTCGAATTAGGGCTACATAGATATGTATTATAATAATTATCCCTAAAATCGGTCACTTCTGATCATAAATGTGCTCTTCAAAATATCTCAATAGATCAGATATCTTTCCTTGCATGCCCATCTCTACCATGAATGCTCAAAAATCTGATCAGATCCTCAAAAGGATTAAAAAAAATAGCAACCTAAAAGATCTCTGCAAATTCTTAACTGCGACCGCCTCTAGAAAACATCAATTTCAGCTACCCACACAAAACTCCCTCAGAAGAAAGCCAAACAAAAGGCTGCACTGCCTTTGAAATGAACTTTGTCGCATGATCGCATGAGCAGAAAGGCCTTTATGTAATCATACGACAAGCTTTTAAAAATTTACCTTGCCCTTCGAAAATGTTAACAGTCTCATGATCGCATGAGCTGAAAGGCCTTTATGCAATCATGCAATAATTTTAAAAACTGTTGCTCTTCGCCACAAAATGACACCTCGGGCCCACAAAATCTACCACCTGCCAAGCTTCACCGACCACCAGCCATCATACTTGCCAAACTCACCACGTGGCCCAATAGGAGCTGACCACATGGCTGGACCCACGACCATACTACCTTGAAAAGTCAGCGGTCGCATGATCACATGAGCTAAAAGGCCTTTATGCGATCATGCGACAACCCTTAGAAAATCCACCTCCGCTTTGACAAATGCTCGGGCTTACGATTGCACTGCAAAACTAACTCAACATTTACCTCAGGGTCTAATTTTCTTTCAGTCACGGAATCGTTTAATACTTTAGCTGACCCCGGTTAAGTCTGGCGAACATGAGATACCCTTTAGTTGCTGAGTCGCTAGATATATCCTAACCCTGGACCCATCTACCATGCAAGACACCTCGGGTCTATTCATTACATTGCAAACTTAACCCTGGTCTCACCTCAGGTTTTCTTCCCCATATTCACCAAGTCATGTTATCCTTTCCTTAACCCTGGGCTTATTCAGCGACTACGCGAAAACCATTGATCTTTGCTTCATCCGACGGTAGTTGTTGAGTCACATTACCTTTTTGGTATATTCCCTTCCGTTAGGAGATCACCCAACCGAACATAGAATCGGGCCCATCTCCAACTGTGCAACCGCGCAAAGCTTGCCAACGCTGAGCCTAGAATTGCCATGTGTCACTTCCCTATTCATCCCAGCCACCACAACAACAAACACCTTGGCACCCCGGCACGGACCTATAGCAACACCGCCCGGAAACATGCTAACCACTGATGGTTTGTCACATGGTCGCATGGGCTTGCAAGAGCCCATGCAATCATGCGACCAACCACATGATGTTGACTGATGACTGCCAGCGGCACTATCCACCAAACCCCCATTGACCACCACCTTGCGGAGTCAAAGATCAGAACCATTGACAGTTTGTCGCATGGTCGCATGGGCTCGTAAGAGCCCATGCGATCATGTGACCAACCGCATGATGCTAACTAATGACTACTTACCACTTGGAGTTGGTTGCTGATCCTTTGCTTACCGTTTGTCACATGATCGCATGCGGCTAGGCAGGCCCATGCAATCATGCAACCGACTGTGTGATGCTAACCAATGATTGCAAACCGTTGGAGTTGACCGCCGATACCACATCAATGGTTGTCATATGATCTCATGGGATTGGAAGATCCCATGTGATCATGCGACAGCCGTCAGATCTTGACTGCACTGGAATGGCCCTAGGCACTAGGACCCACCTGATCAGAGTTGCGTGCTTAGGGTCAAAACATAGAGGATGCCAAAAACATAGAGGGTTTTCGAGTGAAGGTCGAAAACACACCAAATTTTTAGAGCTTAGAGGTCGAAAACACACCGGAATTTCAGAGAAAAAGGTAGAACATCTTGAGCCTGCAGAGAGGAAGTTGAAAACACACTGGGTTTTTGACACTTGAGCATTTCACTTGGAAAATAGGGTTGTGGCCGAAAAAATAGAAAGACAGGGAATTTTGGGCAACATTTTGGTTACCTCTGCGGGATGTCATCCTGGTAGACATTGGACCAGTTGCCTTGACATATCCATTGGGCATAGGAGTCATTCTCTTTTGAATGCAAAAACCTTTGCAGGGACAAAAACTGAACCAGGAAGACAAACTTGTGCACGAGCACTTCTTGGGAAACAGGAACTAACCTAGAAAGTAGGGAAAGAAATCAAGAAACATAGTTACAAGAATTTACAAAAAGGACCTACAAAGAGGGATTAACCTCAAAGAAAGGCTTCAAGTGGAAACCATTCACCGAGATTGGTAGGGTATCTCCTTTAAGGGTTGAAAGCTGAAAAGCATTAGATCCTCTGCACTCTGTTATAACAAATGGTCCACCCTAAAAGGAATCAAACTTTGTGTGCTTGCCAGGTTTTGACCTGAACTCATCCCATTTGAGAACTACATCTCCGACTTTGAAGTTTCTGACCTTGGCTCTTTTATCAAAGCTTCTCTTTGTTTGACTCTAATGGAATGCCATATCTTGCATTGATTTATCTCTGATCTCTTCTAGCTCCATCAACTGGGCATATCTGGTTTGCATATGATCACTTTCTTCAAACAAGGCACAATTAGTGGCCAAATCCAAAGCTGGTAATTCAGTTGAAATAGATAACTTAGTCTCTCTACTATACACCAGCATGTATGGGGAATTACCAATGATTTTCTTTGCAGTAATTCTATCTAACCACAAGGCAGATCTCAATTTAGTATGCCAGTCCCTCTGACTGTCTTGCAGGGTCCTTTTGATTATTCTAATCAGATTCTTATTTGTTGATTCTGCCAAACCATTCCCCTGAGGATAGTAATTGGAACTTGTATTCAGATGGATGCCCTTCTTAACTACCCACTTTGAGACTTTGAGGCCTGTAAATGCTAATGCATTATCTGAAACTATAGAATCTGGAATGCCAAATCTATGAATGATGTCATCATAAAAACTTAAAATAACATTCTCATTGGCTTCTTTTAAAGCAACTGCCTCTGTCCACCTAGTGAAATAATCAGTTGCAGTGATTATCCACTTGTGTCCTACACTAGATGGAGGGTTAATCATGCCAATAAAATCTATACCCAACTTCATGAAGGGCTGCTCTGTTTTGACTGGCTATAGGGGCAGAGTTGCAAATCTTTCTTTCCTTGCAAAAATAGCACATTTGACGCATCTTCTAACATAATCATGACTATCTTTGAAGATAGATGGCCAATAGTATCTAGCCCTCATGATCTTAAAAGCTGTAGTCCTAGGAGAGAAATGGCCACCAGAAGCCCCGTCATGAAACTCAAATAAGACATCTGCAACCTTTTCTGAATCTATGCATCTTAGAAGGACACCATTGTGATCCTTTCTGAAAAGAATTTCATCTATCAGCACAAAAGGAACAGATTGTAACCTGTAATACCTCCTTTTTGCTGAGTCTAGGCCCGCAAGACATTGTCCTATCTTCAAATAATTGATCATATTAGGCAACCAGCTAGCTGCCTCAGCTTACTCTCCTATAGAATGTGCCACCATAGATGCATCTATGTATTCCAATTTCTTTGAACTTTCATCTTCTATCAGATGCTCACAAAGACCTCTTCCTTTAACCAGCTTGGTAATCTGAATATCTATGTCATATTCCATCACCTTAGTGATCCAACCAACTCTTTTTTCATTTAGGTCCTTAGATAGCAAAAATTCCTTGACACTTGGATGAGTAACCATCAAATGCACCTTGCTATGGGTCAACAAATGTATGAATTTTTTGAGGTTCTTTACCATAGCAAGAACATGCTTTTCTACAAAAGAGTATCTTTGTTCATACTCTTCTAAACCTTTGCTAAAGAAAGCAATAAGATGCTCCAATCCTTTAGCATTTTCTTGAGTCAACATTGCAGATATGGCATCATGACCCCCATAAGCATAAAGGATAAAATCCTTACTAAAATTTGGGTTTAGGAGAGCAGGAGCTTCTGTTAAGGCTTCTTTAATAGCTTGGAAGTTAACTTTTCCTTCTTTGGTCCAACTGAAGGCTGAACCTTTCCTCAACATGGCTATCAAAGGCTTGAGTAACTCTGCAATGTTAGGCAAGAATCTCCTAACAAAGTTAATCTTTCCTATGAAAGATTGGAGACTTTTCTTGTGATGTGGTAATGGTAGTTCTAAGATGGCTGTAATTCTCTCAGGATCCACTGTAATTCCCTTTTTGGATAGTACATATCCCAATAGTTTTCCTTCATGAACTACAAACACACATTTCTTGGGATTAAGGGATATCCCAAATTCTCTGCATCTTTCAAAAATCTGCCTCAAATGCCTGATGTGGTCTACTGCATGCTTTGAGTAGAAAGTTATGTCATCTAGGTAGACTAGCACAAACTTGTACATGAGGCCCTTAAAGGCCATATCCATTTTCTTTTGAAATGTAGCACCTGCATTTGACAAACCAAAGGGCATCTTCTGATATGCCATGGTTCCCCACTTGGTTGTAAATGCAGTCTTATATTGATCCTCTTCTTTCACTAAGATTTGATTGTATCCTGAATAGCCATCCAACAATGAGAATCTCTCAGATCTAGAGACACATTGTAGAATTTTTTCCATAGAGGGTAGTGGATGGCAGTCTTTTAATGAGGCTCTGTTCAAATCTCAGAAATCAACACACAACCTCAGCTCCCCATTCTTCTTTCTGACAGGAACAAGGTTGGAAACCCAACTAGTAAGTTTGATGGGGTAGATGATGCCACCTTCTATTAGTTTGAGTACTTCCTTATGTATTAGTGGTTCGAGCTTGGGATTAACAGGCCTTTGCTTTTGCCTTACTGGTTTAGCATTAGGCTCCAATTCAATAGTGTGCTGAGGAAGGGTAGGATCAAAACTCTTGAGGTCTCCATACCCCCATGCAAAAACATCACTGAATTCTCTGAATAGTTTAGTGTAAGCTTTCTTTTCTAAATTGGTGTTTACTTTTCCAAATTGTAGGCTCTTACCTGGTTCCAACTCTAATTCAGCACAATGTTCCTGTTGGACTACCAAGCCAGCTTTATTTTTCTTAACTTCATCATCCTTGTTGAAGATAGTCTCTAAGGTGACAAGACCTTTAGGCATCTTATTAGATCTAAGTTGTATCACTTGATCACCATAGCTCTGTGATAATCTCTTTTGATTGTGCCTTGAAAAGACATCTTCTTCAAACAAGAACTGCAGAATTTGTTCATCATTGTCAAACACTTGCCAATTAATATTATTATCTAGAATTGAAGGTCTGACAATAATCTTGATGTGTAGTTGATCTACCTCTTTTGAAATGCTATTGGGGATGTCAAACTAAGATCCAATAGCAGCTAACCTATCAGCATTTTGATTTAATTTTCTAGGGATAGCAACGATATTGAAAGCATGGAAATCTTTAATTGCATCCCAAACTCTATGTTTGTATGCTTTCATGACATCATTTTTGGTTGCACTCATCCCTCTTACTTGGCTGACAACAAGTTCACTGTCACCATATACTTTTAACGCTTTAAGCCTCCTTTTTCTAGCCCATTCTAGTCCATTAACCAACTTTCATACTCTGTAGTGTTGCTAGTGCAGGAAAAACTGAATCTAAAGGTAGTATAATACCTTTCTCTTTTTGGGGACACTAGCATAGCACCTCCACCAGAACCATGTCTACTTCTAGCTCCATCAAAAAATAGCTCCCAGACCTGACTATCCCGATTATCCGAATCAATGTATTCTTTGAGAAGGCTTTATTCTATGGCTCCACTTTCTTGAATCAGATAACTCCCCAAACCAAAATCCCAAACAAGACTCTCTTGGATCTCTGAAGTTCTTTCATCTAGGAGAACATCAGGGATATTCTCTATTTTGGTGCTTGCTTCACTAGTGGTTGGGAAATCATTGTCATCAAATATAGGGCAGTTAGTATTGATGGAATTGGACACATATGGCTCTATATGATGTATTGCTAGGGATTTTGATTTAATGGTGACTTTGGTACCATACCTTGTATGAAAGAGCATGTGAGACCAGTCGGAAGAAAGATAACCTCCTATCTTGGCTGTGAACTCTCTTGAGAGACATATGGCAAACAATGCAGGAAGATCTATGATATATATGTCTAGGAGAATGGAAAAATTAGGACTAGCATGGAGAATTAGATTGGTATCCTTGGCCATGCCTATAGTACTGACTGAGGATCCATCAAGTTGTGTAACCTTCTTTTGGAAGGGTTCATATTTAAGTCCTAATTGATCAGCCACTTTCTTGGGCATTACAATGCTAGTAGCTCCACTATCTACCATACAATTATGCACTAAATATTTCCCAATAATTAAAGATACGTAAAAGGGAGGTGGCTTTAAATTCCTACCTTGCATGGTATTGGCCTTGGAGTTTCCAATTGGAGTCTCCTTTTCTTGATTAGTGTTGACCAACATTGGTTTTGCAGTTTCTTTTGTAGGTTGAGGATTTTCTGCCTCTCTCATGACCTTCTCCAAAATTTGAGGTTGTCCTGGAATAGACAAAGAGTCCCACATAGACATGGTGACATTCACCTTCTTCATGTTGTCATAATATTATAAGGTGCCATAGTGTGTACTCTTTGTTGTGCTTTTACTATGATGGGTTCAACTTCTTTTGGAACTTGGCCTTCTTTGCTTGTGACGACAGGGGTCTCCTTGGATGTGATAGGGGAAACTTGCTGTAGTGGCTCTATAGATGTAGTGGCCTTAGTACCAGAATCTATTCTCTCTATGTCTTGAGCTCTTCTCTTTGCTCTTGTGTAGGCAACAAAAGCAGCTTCATCATTGACTCCATTGAAATCCAGTTGCTCCCAATTGAAAAGAGCAGTCTCATTCTCTTGTGTTTCTTGTTGAGGAGCTGTCCCACTAGAAGGAGCCTCTGTTTGAGCTTGTGAAGCATTTTGAACCATTAGTGCTTGGTTCATCCATCCATTAGAACACGTAGCTTGATTTTGGGGCTGATTGCAAGGGAAACACCATTCATTATCCATGGCCATATTGTTTTGACTAGGAATCATATTCCTGACTGGATTTACAGAATTAAGAGGTGTAGGGTTATATGGTTGGAATGGCCTTTGACTAAAATTTTGTCTTTTCCCTTGATAGCCTCCTTGGTATGGTGGCCTATTTTTTTGATAAGGCTGTCCTTGATTTTGGTATTGCTGATTAGGACTTTGGCCTTGTGATTGGAAGGGTGGCCTAATGCCTTGGTTTTGTTTCTTCAAGTTTGTGACCTCTTTGGTTAGAGTTTGCAACAAGTTTGTCATTTCTTGTATACTAGTTTGCTGACTACTCTTCACCTCTTGCAACTCTTGGGAGAAATTTGTTGCAGCATGTTCCTGACCACTGGTACTAGCTTGAGGTGCTGAAATTATGGGAATAGGGGTAAATGGGGGTACTTGTGCAGGAACAATGGGCTGAAGACTAGGGAAGATAGGCATGGGAGGTCTTCTCTGTATCATGCCTGCTTGGATCAAACAATTTTCAGCCTTGATAGTAGTGTCAAAAGCTTGGGGTAAAGTGGTACCACCCACAGACTGGATCATGATAGAAATTTGGCTATTTAGACTTTTCAAGTAGTACAGGAAAGCATGGTCAGCTGATGCCCTTACAGAGATTGGGATTCTATTCCATGTTTTAAGGAACCTACTATTATAATCTATCATTTGCTCTTGAGGGTCTCTCTTTATAGTTGTTAATTGCTCAACCAGAGACAAATTATCTGATTTATCCTCAAAATGCTTGCTTAATGCATCCCCTAATTCATCACATGAAGTAATAGAACCAATAGTTAAAGTTTTAAACCACTCTAGAGCCTTACCTTTCAGAGATGCTGCTAATAATTTGGTGGCCACATCCTCCTGAGTAATGTTGTGTATGCTACAAATGGTGGTCACATCTCTTATGTGCTCAAAGGCTATTGTCTGTCCCTCCCCTGTGAAATCAGGTATGCACTTTAATGCCACCAAGGGCACATCATGATGCACTGCAAAATATAAGGGGCTCCCCTGATTGAAAGGTGCAAAGGCAAAATTTCTAGCCATTGGAGGAGGTGTAACCTAAAGATCAACAACTATATGAGCCGTATTTGCTAAATTTGGATCTTCTTCTTCTAGATCTTTGGTCAGAGATCTCCCTCTTCTTCTGAATTGAAAAAGGAAAGGTCTCCTCTCTGAAGTATTAGGAGGTGTGGATTGGACTCTTCTTGTAGGAGATTCTCTCTGAGTTGACTTGCCTTTGTAGCTTCTTTTCAAGGGCAACTCTGAAAATTCAGCAGGCTTTGAGCTTCTAGTCTCAATCTTTCTCATAAACCTTAAACAAGGTTGGTCTAAATCTTTGAAATCAGTGGAGTCGCCAGATATACTTGATAGAACAACCTCTAAAGGTCTATATTATGCAATCTGCATATCAGAGATGACATAATCTTCAACAAATGAACTTCTTTGCTGTCCCATCGGGCGTGCCAGAAATGTTATACACTGAATTTGCACCTTTAGTTCAAGCTCTCATAGTCTTGATAACTCAGTATAACAAGGGAATCATCTCAATATTGTGGGACCTTTTTCTAACCAAGATGAGACCTCCAGATTCTAGGCTGGTTCCTCTTGGATAATCACCCTAATTTTCTCTTAACATGAAAGTAAACTTTGAGGGGAAAGGGGTAGAAGGAGTGCATGAAAGGAAATGTCTAAAAGAAAATCTATCCTACTAGGTGATGCATCAAAACTAGGGTTTGGATCTCAGTATAGAGGAATGAAATCAATGAGAGGCTTAGTTCTGAGAGATCACAGCTTACCGAATAGGCTTGCATGAGTATTTCATAAGAGGGCCAAAAAGTTAAACACAAATTATGACCTGCAAGCAGACATTCTCTCCTATAACTCGGTGTAGGATTGAGACAAGATTGTTAGGGGCTGAAATATACCCACAAAGCATCTAAATTAGATCAACACAATAACACACACAGTTACAGAAAGTAAGAGGAATTAGGGAAACTAAGACATCATTGAAAACATGCATCCATAAACCTCAATCCAATAAGAGATAATGCAAGCAGGGAAGACACAAGGACATGAAGGATTGTCACAAAAATGCCTCTGTAATGCTTGAATTCATCAATGAGAATCTACAGGATGTGAAAAAGCTAAAGGGGCAAAAAGAAATGCCACAGATAGCTTCCCAAGAAAGAGGGCTTTCTATTTTTACAAACATGTCCATTCTCTGCTATAGAAACTCCAAAAACAAATTATATACATCTTTGCATGCAGGCAGGAATCAAAATATCTCCAAATTAGGGCTAAATAGATATGCATTATAATAATTATCCCTAAAATTGATCACTTCTGATCATAAATGTGCTCTTGAAAATATCTCAACAGATCAGATATCTTTCCTTGCGTGCCCATCTCTGCCATGAATGCTCAAAAATCTGATCAGATCCTCAAAAGGATTAAAAAAAATGGTAGCCTAAAAGATCTCTGCAAATTCTTAACTACGACCACCTCTAGAAAACATCAGTTTCAGCTACCCGCACAAAACTCCCTCAAAAGAAAGCCAAAAAGAAGGCTGCACTCCCTTTGAAATGAACTTGGTCGCATGATCACATGAGCCGAAAGGCCTTTATGCGATCATGCAACAAGATTTTAAAAATTTACCTTGCCCTTCGAAAATGTTAATGGTTGCATGATCACATGAGCCGAATGGCCTTTATGCGATCATGCGACAATTTTGAAAATTGTCACTCTTCACCACAAAATGACACCTCAGGCCCACAAAATCCACCACCTACCAAGCTTCATCGACCACCAGCCATCATACTTGCCAAAATTGCCATGTGGCCCAATAGGAGCCAACCACATGGCTGGACCCATGACCATACTACCTTGAAAAGTCAGCGGTCGCATGATCGCATGAGCTAAAAGGCCTTTATGTGATCATGTGACAACCCTTAGAAAATCCACCTCTGCTTTGACAAATGCTTGGGCTTACGATTGCACTGCAAAACTAACTCGATATTTACCTTAGGTTCCAATTTTCTTTCAGTCACGAAATCGTTTAATACTTTAGCTGACCCCGGTTAAGTCTGGAAAATGTGAGATACCCTTTAGTCGCTGAGTCGCTAGATATATCCTAACCCTGGGCCCATCTGCCAGGCAAGACACCTCGGGTCTATTCATTATACTACAAACTTAACCCTGGTCTCACCTCAGGTTTATTTCCCCATATTCGCCAAGTTGCATTATCCTTTCCTTAACCCTGGGCTTATTCAACAATTACGCAAAAATCATTGATCTTTGCTTCATCTGACGGTAGTTGCTGAGTGACGTTACCTTTTCAACATATTCCCTTCCATCAGGAGATCACCCAACCAAACATAGAACCGGGCCCACCTCCAACTGTGCAACCACATAAAGCTTGCCAACCCTAAGCCTAGAACTACCACGTGTCAGTCCCCTATTCATCCCAGCCACCACATCAGCAAACACCTCAGCACCCCGACACGGACCCACAACAACACCACCCAAAAACATGCTAACCGTTGACAGTTTGTCGCATGGTTGCATGGGCTCGCAAGAGCCCATGCGATCATGCGACCAACCGCATGATGCTAACTGATGACCACCGGTAGTACTATCCACCGAACCCCCACTGACCACCACCTTGCAGAGTCAAAGACCAGAACTGTTGACAATTTTTCGCATGGTCGCATGGGCTCGCAAGAGCCCGTGTGATCATGCGACCAACCGCATGATGCTAACTGATGACCGCTTACCGCTTGGAGTTGGCTGCTGATCCTTTGCTTACCATTTGTCACATGATCATGTGGCCAAGAAGGCCCATGCAATCATGAGACCGACTGTGTGATGCTAACCAATGACCGCAAACCGCTGGAGTTGACCGCTGAATCCTGACTGCCAATACCGCATCAACGGTTGTCATATGATCTCATGGGATCAGAAGATCCCATGTAATCATGCGATAGTCATCAGATCTTGACTACACCATAATGTCCCTAGGCACTGGGACCCGCCTGATTGGAGTTGCGCGCTTAGGGTCAAAACACAGAGGATTTTGAAAACACAGAGGTTTTTCGAGTGAAGGTAAAAAACACACCAAATTTTTAGAGCTTAGAGGTTGAAAACACACCTGACTTTCAGAGAAAAAGGCAGAACATCTCGAGCCTGCAGAGAGGAAGTAAAAAACACACTAGGTTTTCGACACTTGAGCATTTCACTTGGAAAATAGGGCTGTGGCTGAAAAAAAAGAAAGACAGGGAATTTTGGGCAACACTTTCATTTTACTAGATATATAATGTACTCTTTTCCTTTTTTTCTTTTGCCAACTCTTTGCTCCAAAATCTTCTCAACTTATTTTTGTTGGCAATTTGGCTGAGTTAGACACATAGATGTTGTCATTATGGAAACATATGACCTATATGAAGATCGCACAGGATAGAGAGCAAGTATGTCAGAGCACAATGCAAAATTGTCTAAGTATGAGACAATGTTTTTGCCATTGTTCCTGAAGACAGTTTTGATTAGCGATGTTGATTGGAGTAAGTTCAATGCTTGCACACTCAAAAATAGATACTATGGTGACTATAGAAGACTCACCTAAGAGTGAAAGTCAGTACGACATCTACGAAAGAAGTTATGATAGTTTTACGGAAGACAATGTTGGTAAAGAGTTAAGGGATTATTTTGTTTATCAAAATAATGTCTTAACAATATAAAGGGATGACATCCTAGATGTTAACCCTTGGGTAAAGATATATTTTGTATAATGCTTATGACAAGCTGACTATAAGAGTTATTAATCTTAATAACTTGTATAAAGAGATGTAATGATGTAATTGTAAATATATGATGAAGTTGTAATAGCGATAGTGAAAAAGAAAGCGAAGAGACATTGATGCAAAGTTACAAGAAGTATAAGGTTATGTACCTTGACCTATTTTGTAATCAAAAAATATTGTATATTACTTATTTTGGTAGTGGGCTCATCTGGTAATCATATTTTGTATTACCAACTCCTAGCAGGTTGAGGCTTCTAACAAGGCCTATAGTCCCTTAATCAGGACTGAGATACTATATACATGTAATAGGCTCCTAACAGGGTCAACATCCTTAACATGATACTTTTGATTAGTCGATCTTTGTGGATACCATCCCCACCGGGGTTTTCCCTTGGCCAGGGTTTCCTCGAGAACAAATAATGTGTTATGAGTTCACTTGTTTTATTGCTATGCATGTTGTTTAGTTTTCTATGTTATGCATGCATTAACATAACTTGTTATATCCATAATTTGGGAAAAGTAAAAGTTTGTAGAATACTGATTCTTCCCCCCTCTGAGTATTCCCTATTTCTAACAATTGGTATCAAAGCCTAGTTACTTGGAAAAGAATCATTCAAGAAAAGGCTAGCAGCTTGAGTAAGATCTCTATGGATATGGATCAGCTACAAAAGAATCTTGAAGAAGCTATTGAATAGATTGATATGCTTACTAAAGAAAGAGACACTCTGAAAGGAAAATATGATGATGCAAAGAACCTCATTGAGAAACTGAAAAAACAAGTTGGAAGATCTAAAATCAGAAAAGGAATCCGAAATTCAAATTGAAGATTGTGATGACAACCTAGAAAAAGAAAATGAGATCCTTAAACATGAATTGAAGATAGAAAATCTGAAGCTAAGTCTGAAAGATGGAAATGGAAAGAATGAAGCAAATCTAAGATCTGAGAATGAATATCTGAAGCTTGAAAATGAAGGACTAAAATCTAAACTTGGTAAATTAACATCTAAACTTGAGAAAGTCAATTTGCAATATGCCGAACTTGAGAAATACAATACAATTGTGAAAGGTGAACTGACTCAATCTAAGTAGCAACTTGAAAGACTATATTCAACTAGTGAGAAGATTGATGAACAAATGTCTTATCAAAAACCATTCTATGATAAAACTGGTCTTGGATTCAACACATCTAAAGAAAATGAAGAAAGTAAGGAACCGGATCTGAAAATGTCTGAAAGCATAGATGAAATGAAATCTGATGAAATTGACAAATCTGAAGATGTACCTAAAGAAGAAGAACCAACTAAGCAAGAGGAGTCACCTAAAGGTATGCAAAGAGAATTTAAAGGTATATGCTTTACTTGTAATACTTTTGGTCATATGAAGAAAGATTTCACAGGTAAGCAATTTAAACATCTTAATGGTTATTGTTATAATTGTCATGGTTTTGGACATAGAGCTATTGAATGTAGAAAACCTAAATTTGTTGAGAATATTAATAGTAGTAGAATGTTTAGGAATACTAACCATGTAGATAAGAGACCTACTGAAGATATGAACATGAGAAATGGAGTAGTATGTTATAGATGCAACAAAGTTGGACACATTGCTAGAAACTGCAGATCATAGATCAATCAGCTTGGACAAAGATATGGAAACAATGGAATATTTTGTAAGATATGTAACAAGATTGGACACACAACAAGGTTTTGCAGAATGGACAATAGAGTTTTTCATCCTAATCCTAAGCCTAGAAGTCATGCAAGGAGAAATGAAGATGTAATTAACAGTTAGAAAGGATGCTGTAGTAATTTAGAAGAAGTGAACTTTGTTAAAAGAATAGATCAAGGAGACACATTCAACACTAAAGTTAACCAAAAAGGTGAAGTATCAAGTGATAAGAATGAATCTCTACCTAACCCATCTCAAAGTACTTAATTCATGAAAATTACAGTAGAATAGGAACTTAGATTAGTGTAGAAATTGATTTATGATGAATTGAGTATTGCACAATTAATGCAAGGTAGTATATGATGTATTGATGCTATGGTTAAGAATGCATAGAAAAATATTATGTTTTGCAAGATCGCAAGAAGTTTTAAGTTTTGCAAGTAAGCAGAAACAACTTTTTGGAAAGAAGCGGCAAAAGGAATTGAATGCGATGTTAAATCTATGTGAGATTGAAATTATAAAAGGTTATGATCAGTAATATTTGATCATCAAAGAGAATACAAGTGCTAAGGAGATTAAAGAGTAGTGATTGAAAGTGTTTTACAAGGATTTGGTGAAGGATTTTTGTGCCGAATCTACATGTATGTGGTTGAATGTGGACCTCTAATCCAAGTACACACTCAACATAGTCATTACTCACACAATCGAATTACGAAAGAGAGTATTGATTACTGAATTCAAAATTTATGGTGAATTGACCTGTTGCCTCCTATGTAGATGGGGTGTTTGATTTACTCTCAGAATGAGAGCCCAACAACCATTAGACCAGTACTACAATGGAGGATTTGAAAGCTTATGAAGATAACCAAATTGAAATTAATCTAGAATGAAGTACAATTAATCTAAGAGCTTGAAAGAGATATGAAGATTAAACTATGAGCAAGTAAGCAAACTAATTACAATGAAGATGCAATATTAAACTAGATGAAATTACTCTAAATATGCAATACAAAGCTTGAAAGAATGAAATTGAGACAAAAAAATTGTTATAGTTTAGTTACTCTCAAAATTTCCCTTTTTCGAATCAAGAATGAGGTTCAAGATATAGGCAAGCTTGGAAGAGGAACGAAGAGTTTCTTGATTCAAAATGGTGGACTCTTCATTTCCAATGGAGGAGAAAAAGACAAATATTAGAGAATTAATTAATTAAAGAAATGGATTATTGCCACATGGGTGACTCTTTGAATATTTAATTTATTAAATGCAAATATAATAATCCATTCGAATAACCAAGTAATTTATTAATTCCTTTATGGGTATTTAGCTAAAGGGGTGAGTTTAATTTAATTTAAAGCACTTAGCACTTTAGAATTAAATTTATTTATCATAGGGGTAATTTAGCTAATAAAAGTTGAAGACTTTAGGAATTAATTATAATATTTGATTAATGCAATTTAGGGTTTTTGCAATTGACATCAAGTCGAATTAAGTCAGGTAGGAGAGAGAAAATTACCTAGCAAAGTAGGACTTTGGAGATGCAAAAATTTGAGGAATGCACCAAAATTAATTGAATTTATTAAGTGCCAATTTTGGGGTATTACATTTTCACCTCTTTGAATTGATGTGCGAACAACACGCTGATTCAAAGAATAGTCTGATGTGACAGATGAGGAGAATTTTAGAAGTCTAGGTTAGGTTGCCAAGACACTGAACAGATCAAAGCATGATTTTTTGAAGTCCAAGTTAGATTGCGAAGACAATGGTCTTGAGAGAAGATGAGAATCAGGGTTAGATTGCCTAGATAATGGTCTAAAAGAGATTTTGAGAGCTATCTACAGAATGAAGATTGACTCTAAGGAATTAGGGTTAGATTGCCCCAATACCCAAAAGATTTTGAGAACCATCTCTAATATGAAGCTTGATTCCCAAGGATCCGAGTTAGATTGCTCAAATACCTAAAAGATAGATGACTAGATAGTAAGATATGAGGTGCGAAGATGCCCCTAGTGACGAGATGCCTCAAGCAGTGAGGACTTTGATTCAGATCAGACTAATAAGAGACTAGTTCGACAAGATTCAAATGATGCAATCATCCTGCCCCCTCGGGAGTGAAATCAAAAGATGACATAGTAAGAGGATGATTAACAACAAGAGGTTGTAGAGTAGAAACAATCAGACTAGATTCGAGAAGCTGCAGAAGTAAATTTGAAGTGATTGGGAGGTCCTACTAACCAAGTTTGACCATGGTTAACCAAATTTGACTAGAGTTGACTATGATGAAAAGATTGAAGATCTCAAGAAAATGATGAAAAGATGAGGATCTGGCAGGAAAATGACGCCAAAAGGCTGACTACACAAGTGTCCGATCCCAAAGGATCCTAGAATTTAAAACGCGATTTTGAGCCATCTAGAGATGCCAGATTTTGATTTCGATCCTGAAAACTTGTGTAACCATGATTAAAACCTGGGATAAAATTTTTGAACCTTCAATGAATAGATAAGAGAGCACCAAACACCATCTCAATGCAAGCCTAGAATGAAAAATGCAAGCCTAAGCTAAATGCAAACCCTAGGACTTGGTTGTTGGACTAACCATATTTATCATGATCAAGTTCTTTTAGGCACGAGACATTCATAAGATGCCATACAACCCTCACTGACATTGCAATCATGAGAATATGAATATGACATAAGTCTTAGATTTGTCAGAATGAGGTGTAAGCATTAAGGCACAAGAAGCTAGAATGACCTGAACACCTATTCCTTTTGATTTAGCAAGTTAACATAAGCATCAAAGCATAGCTGCTAGAATGACCTGAATGTTGCTTGTGAACAAACACACCAAACACACAAGAGTTCCTTCCTTTGCCAAAGAATGCTCGCAGTGACCCTTAGGTTCACTTAGCAGGATGAGCGTTAGCGATTTTACTTGTAGCAGAAATAAGTCACTCAAAACAGACAAGGATAAGAACCAACCTCACCAGAGCATCCATATAAAAGGAGTCGAGGTACGCATGGCCATCCAATATGAGATGAAGGCTCTTACAGATGGACACCCCTCTAATGTAGATTCATTGGATCATTGGAACTAAACCAGCAAACAAAAAGCTAAGAAAAGCTCATGCCCCTAGTCTTTGCATTTCTTAGTCAAGAAAGACGTCTTAGATTCACTCGAGGGGAAATGATAAAGAAAACAAACAAATAAGAAAAGGAAAAGCTCAACATGCTTCAAAGGAATACAAATTCAGTTTTAGTTTTAGTTTATGTTTGTATTCAAGCGGATTGAAGTTGAATTGGAACTGTACAATGTTCAAAGTCTCAATGAGATAGCGACAATAGGTAGACACAATGAGAATCACTGGTGACCATTGCAAGAGATGAAGTCTCAAGAAGATATTAGAGCATGAACTAAGTATTAGTAGGTGGACGCAGTGAGGACCATTGGTGACTGATACAAGGAAGATTCTCAAAAGAGAGAATAAAGCACGAGCGAAACATCAACAGGAAGACATAGTGAGAACTACTAGTGATTGATGTAAGGAAGAGATCCTGAAAGAGAGGGGTTTGAACGAGAGCTAAGTATTAGCAAGAAGGCACAGTGAGAACCACTGGCAATTGATACACAGGAGATCCTCAAGGAGAGAAATCTTAGAAGTAGCTAGGCATCAGCAAGCAGACGCAGCAATAATCACTAGTGACTGATGCATGAACAAAACTTCTAAAAGTGATAGGACAATGCCCCCCCTAGACCAAGAGGATGCCCCCAAGTGTGAACCAGTTCCAATCCATGAAGAGTCGAGGAAAATCTCAAAGACAACTGAAAGAAAGTGCATGAGCTAGCAGGAAACTGACTAAAGCAGGAAACAAATGAAAGTGGGAAAGCGGGAAAGCAAACTAAGTAGGAATGCAAGGAAACTAAATCAGGAAACTAAGAGCCAAGTGATGCTGAGATGAGATATAGCTTCAAGAAACAAGAGGCACCTATTTACCAGGTTTTCACCATCTTGGAAGAGATTCTATTTTTGCTACCATGACGCATGTTTACCAGGTTTTCATCAATGGCACATTTTTCTTCATTTTCAATTTTTTTATACTTTTCTCTTTTTTTTATTTTTTTTGTATTTTTGAATATTTCATTTTTTTTGTATTTTTGATATTTTCACTTTTTTTGTATTTTTTCAAATTTTTTTTTTTTGATTATTATCAAGGTGCCTGTTTACCAAGTTTCACCAAGATAATAGATACATCAAAGCACCTGTTTACCAGGTTTTCACTAAGATGATCATTTTTTCAAGACATTTTGCAATTTTTATTATTTTTGACAATATATCATTTTTTTGGATTTTTTCAGGATGAATAAGTATGTACATGAGCACATAGAGAATGCCTCATCCATAGAATTTCTTCAAGTGAAGAGCATTGATAGGCTCTTTGAGCTATTTTCCTTCAGTGGTGGAGAGTTGATAAGTGCCAGACCCAAATGCTACAATAATGACATATGAACCAAGCCAGTTTGGTTCAAATTTCCCTTTCTGGACCCGCTGCTGCTGATTCTTGGGGTTCTCTCTCAGGACGAGATCACCCACTTGGAATTCTCTTTGTCTAAATTTCTTATTGTAGGTTTTGGACATCCTCTTTCTGTATGCTCTTAGATGATCAAACGCCACCTTCCGATGTTCATCTAGTAACTCAAGCTCTTGAAGTTGGGATATTCTATTTTCTTCATCAGTGATGAGGCCCCTCAGAGAAATTCACAATGTAGTAATCTCACCCTCAATAGGTAATACTACATCTACTCCATAAACCAAGGCAAAGGGTGTGGCCCCTATGGGTGTTTAGATACTTTTTCTATAGGCCCACAAAGCTGGATTAATCTAGAGATGCCAATCTCTACCAGATCTATGAACTGTTCGGTGCAGGATTTTGAGAATTGTCTTATTAGAAGCCTTTGCTTGTCCATTACCTTGAGGATAATAGATAGATGATCAATGCTGAATAATCCTAAACTTGGTGCATAAGTCTATTAGGTCCTTATTTTTCAATTGTTCCCCATTGTCTGTGATAATGGGTGAGGGTACACCATATCTAAATATGATATAGTTCAGTATAAACATGGCCACAAACTTGCCATCAGCTATAGCGAGAGGCATTGCTTCAACCCACTTGGTAAAATAATTAGTAGCTATGATGATAAACTTATGTCCTCTTGAAGAAGAAGGATGTATCTGACCTACCAAATCAAAGGCCCATTGCTGAAATGGCCAGAAACTGATGAAAGGAATCAACTCTTTAGTAGGAGCATGGATCAAATTCCTGTGAAATTGACATTGTTTACAAGTCTTGGCATATTGAATAGCTTCTTTTTCCATATCTAGCCAATAGTAACCTGCTCTAATAAGTTTTTGAGCTAACGTTAGACCACTTGAATGAGACCCAGAAATACCTTCATGTACCTCAACTAGCGCATATTTGGACTCATCAAGTTCTAGACACCTAAGGAGGGTACCGTCTAGACCCCATCTATACAATTTGTTTTCTATGAGGACATACTGTGAAGCAGTATGAATTAGGTTGTACTTTTCATTTTGGGTATAGGTGTCTGGAATGATCTAGTCATGAAGGTAGGAATAGATATGGTGGTAGCGGGATGAATCATGTCCAATGATTGAATAGATCATCCTAGATTCAGGAATATCATAGGTAGGGTAGTGTAATGCCTCCACCAAGAATTCATGTCTGAAGTCATTTTTTGACATTTGCAACATTGAAGCAAGAGTGGCCATAGCATCAGCTGCTTTATTATCTACCCTTGGAATTTGCTAGAAAGAAATGTGTGCAAAATACTATTTGGGATCATCCACCATTCTTTTATAAGGTACTAGCTTGTCATCTTTTGTTTGGTAAACATCATTGACTTGGTTGATGATTAACTAAGAGTCTCCAAAGACCTTGAGCTCATCCACATGCCATTCAATGGCTATCTTCATACCATTAATGAGAGCTTCATATTCAACGATGTTTGTGTAGGGAAACAACAATTTATAAGCTTTTGGCAATGAGTATCTTTGAAGTGATATAAATAGAATGCCTGCACTTGATCCTTGTTGAGTAAATGATCCATCAAAGAACATGCTCCAAGATTGATGTGTGAGAAGCATGATGGATTCATCTGGGAATTCAATAATCAAAGGCTAGTGATCTTGTAGAGGAGCTTCGGCCAACTAATTAGCAATTACTTGTCTTTTAATAGCTTTTCTTTCCACATACTCAATGTCAAATTCACTAAGTATCATCACCCATTTTGCTAATCTACTCATGAGTGTAGCCTTGCTCAATAAGTACTTTAGTGGATCAATTTTTCCAATAAGCCTTATAGTATGAGCTAGCATATAATGTCACATCTTCTGAGAAGCAAATACCACTACTAAACAAGCCTTCTCAATGATAGAATAGTTCATCTCATAGGAAACCAATGTTCTGTTGATATAATATATGGCTCTCTCTTTGTTGTTTTGATCTTCTTGAGCTAGGAGAGTACCCAAAGATGTGTTAGTTGCTAAGATGTATAGTATAAGTGGCTTCCCATGAATAGGAGGCATCAAAATAGGTGGATTAGCAAGATATTGTTTAATCTAAGTGAGTCCCCTATCACATTCTTCATTCCATTCATAGGTCACACCCTTATGTAAGGTTTTAGTGAACGGTTGTGACTTGTCAGCCAACTGTGAAATGAAGCACCAGATAGATTGTAGCCTTCCCTATAATCCTCTTATTTGACTAATATTCTTGGGTGGAGGCATGTCCATGACAACTTGAACTTTTTTAGGATCAATTTCTATGCCTTTAGCTAAAATGATATAACCCAAGAGTTTCCCAGAAGAGACGCCGAAAGAACACTTTTTTGGATTAAGTCCGAGACTAAATTTTTCCATGTGGTCAAGGATGGGACCCAAATCTATAAGATGAGTTCTTTGCTACATGCTTTTGGCTAAAGTATCATCCACATAATCCTCCATCATTTTATGCATCATATCATGGAAAATGGTAGTGACAGCTCTTTGATATGTTGCTCCAGCATTCTTAAGCCCAAAAGGCATGACATTCCAGCAAAAGGTGCCCTAGGAAAATGTGAAAGTGATCTTTTCTTGATCTTCTGGCACAATTTTTATTTGATTATAGCCATAAAATCCATCCATCAAGGAATACATCTCATATCCTGCTGTCATATCAACTATCATATCAATATTAGGAAGTGGGAAGTCATATTTTGGACATGCCTTATTAAGATCCCAGAAATCTGTACACACACGAATGGATTTATCATGTTTAGTGACTAGAACAATGTTTGAAATCCATTCTGCATAATCAATAGTTCTTATGAAACTAGCTTTGACAAGCTTTTCTAGCTCTGCTTTGACCAAAAGTGCTACGTGTGGATGCATCTTTTGTAACTTCTATTTAATAGGTTTAATACCTGGTGCAATGGACAAATGGTGCATGATTAGATTTGGGTCTAATCTAGGCATGTCAAAGTAGGTCCATGCAAAGTTTATTTTCTTTCTCTGAAAGAAGCTAGTGAACTCTTCTTTTTCTTTAGCAGACAATGATTGTGCTAGATGAATAATCTATGGAGTAGCCTCTGTACCCAAATTTACCAGCTATGTCAACTCAATCAATACTGATGACCTCTCTTGAAAGTGGCTCAGAAGTGTATCAAGTATCTCATCCTTGGGTGCCTCAGAGAGGTTTTCACCCTCGGATACATCTTTTATTTTTACTATTTTTGGCTCTGATACTGCCACAAAGTGGTTTTTACCATTAGAGCATCTATTTTTTCTTCTTTTAATTTTTTGACTAAGATACTTGATATCCGCCTCTATCATGCTGACACTACTTTCATTGGTGGAGGACATCATAGGTTCAATAGCATGGAGGTAACATGCTAGATCATAATCATTCTAAAATGTTAGGACTTCATTGGATGCAGAAGGGGAGTTCTAGTTTATCAGATCGGACGGTGGAGTGAAAGAGTAGTGACTAGTTCAATTGCATTCATGGTATAACCATCAAAAGTGTGGATGAGCAACTCAAGACCTAGAGTGATCTCATCCAAAGGAGTGTTCGAATCCCTATAAGACCTTACGTCAGAAGTAGAGGAGAAGTTAACATCGATGGCATCTAATTCATGCGGCCTAGCACTAGACCCTTCACCTACTTTGAGGAGTCTTTCATACATGTGAACAGTATCTATGTCTACATCATAAGTAGCATTAGACAAAGAGTCAAACTCATATTCATGTGACTCAGTACTTGATGTGGAAATTTCATTAGTACTAGTTGTATCACCTGACTCATCTTCATTCCTTGTGGCATTAATGGTTTGTTGGAGTTTTTCTTGTTCAAGATACTTTTGAAAATGTGGTGGCCTATATTGTTCACCTGGAAAATTGGGATCATCATTTAGTGTTTCTTTCTAGTCCTCATATGTGAATTGATGCACTAAAGAGGTCTTATCAAAATTAGTATTAGTATCAATATCAATCTCTACCATATGGACATGTATGATAGGCTCATTAGGTTCTGCAAAGAGTGTCACAAGCTTTGGAGGAATAGGATATGGAAATGTGTCTTCATCAGAGCTAGCCTCTAGATTTACCTCTAGAGTGGCATCTTCAATTTCTTGTTCAGGTTTAGGTTCAGGTTCTGACACAAACTTGTTAATCCCTAAATGAAAGGGGATCTTCTTGAAACCTAAGCCAGTGGTATCCTTTGTGCTATGGCCTATAGCTTCAATGGGATTTAGCAAACCATTGTCACTCTTCCCTATAGGACCACTCCCCTTATAGCCAAAGCACTTCATGATCTTGAAGGCCTCACTGTATGGTTCTTGCTCTAAGTCTAGAGGTGGAGTAGTTGTTCCAATTGTTTCTTTTCCTTTATAGATCCAAGCCCTGATAGCTCTTTCTTCATCCTCATCTTCTAAAGGTGTAGAGGCCCTTACAAAGGTGCCATCATAAACTGTTTGAGGAGAAGCATTAGAAGGTTTGTTATTCTTAGAAGGTTTCCCATAAGAGTGTGGGGACAGAGGTAGAGCAACAAGTGATATAATAGGTTCAATTTGGTATTCTCCCATGCCTATATCCTTAAGTCTCAAATTTTGTTCCATTTCCTTTAGCTTAGCATCATAAAACTTAGTGGATTCTCTATTAGCCGGAACAAAGCTATCTGTAGATTGTGCAAGAGTGTTGCAAGAGTAATTGGTATTAGCAGGCACAGTGACTTCCGCCCCATGGAATGGAAACTTAATGCATTGATGATATGTGGATGGAACAACCTACATCTCATGAATCCATGGCCTACCCAATAGGATATTGTAGGCAAGAGGAATATTAAGAACTTGAAAAGTAACATCTCTCTCAATAGGTCCTATGTGGATAGGTAGCAGAACTAAACCTTGGGACTTGTACTCTTCCTCATCATAAGCTTTGATGGTAATGTTTTTGCAGGAGTCTACATAATTCTCATCATATCCTAGCTGAGTAAGCAGCTTAGTGGAACAAATATTAAGACCAACACCATTTTCTATGAGCACTCGGTGGATGCGCTTAGGACCTATCATGACCTCTATATGCAAGGAAGCATTATGTGGATGACTCAAAGAGTGATCATCTTCTTCAAAGAAGGATAGATAGTGAGGTGAGGTCAAATGACCCACCATATATTGGAACCAGTTGAAATCGAGACCCTTGGGAACATTTGCCTTGGCAAGGGCTTTATCCAAAATCTACCTATGAGCAGGTGAGATCTTCAATAGCTCAAAAATGGTAATTTGAGCATTGGTTCACTGGAGTTGATATAAGATGCTATAACTAGCCAAGCTAGTTGTAGGAATAGATTTCATGTTCTTGTTGGTAGGGCCAACAATAGTCTTATTTGCAATTTGCTTTGGAGCGGGTGTAGAAGTATCAAGACTCTTATCCACAGTTTTCTTTGGAGCAGATGTAGAAGTATCGGGACCTTTCAAAACAACTCTTCCACATGATTGAGTGATAACATTAGCACTATCTTGAGGTTGTTCAGATTCAGATGAACAAGATGTGGAACTATGCAAGATGAAAGGAGTCTTAGGTTTGGGAGCATCACCACTTCCCTTAATAGTGATCACGTCATAGTACTCTACTCCAATAGGTTCGATCATACCAATAACATTGTCATCATTAGTGTATGTGTAATTGACTTTAGCATTGGTATTCTTGGCATTTGAAGACTCACCCTTCTCATGAGGAGGGAAGGGATCCTTAAATGCTTGATGGTCTGAATTCTTGTTATGGCCATCCACAACAATGTTACCACTATCAATCAAATCTTGGACCTTATGTTTTAGTTGAAGACAAGTAGAAGTCTTATGACCCTTATTCTGGTGATAGTCACAATAGGCATTGTCATTCCACCAATGAGGTCGTGGTTGTGGGTCATAGAGATGATTTTCCAAAGGAGTAAGAATCTAATTCTACAGAAGATTTTTATAGACCACATCAAGTGGTTCTCCCAAGGAAGTGAATTCGTGCTTGGGTCAAGATGCCCAAGGTTTGTTTCTAGAAAACCTTGAAGTTTGCTGATTTTCCACCATAGGCTTTTCAGCCACTTTAACCACTTGTATGGTGGAAGAGAGATTAAAAATAGAATTAGCAGGTTTCGAGGTCACATTGTCGACCACTCCATCATTCAAAATGTCTCTATTCTTGTTCATAAACTTCCCTTTATCCTTACTCAAGTTTGAAGATCCTTGCTTGTTGTCTTTACTCAAAGTCAATTCACCTTTCTTGATCATAAAGGCCTCTATTCGCACTGCTTGTTTGATCATGCTATCAAAAGCTAGAGGACCTTGTAATTGCACTCGGTATCCAAAGTTTGGGACAAGATTGTCCAAGAAAATGTCGAGTCTCTCGGACTCTGGTAGCCTGAGGGCAAGTTGGACATAATTGTCTCCACCTTTGGAGGAATGTTAGGAAAGATTCTCCTTGTCATTGTTTTAAATTGAAAAGATCCTGGATGTTGATTAGATACTGAATATTATGTGAGTAATGTTGGAGAAATAGATTATCCATTTCATCAAAAGTCTTAATGCCAGTAGGCAATCTAGAAAATCATTCCATCATGGGCCCACCCAAACTATGAGGAAATAAGCACATAAGATATGTTTAGTCATGCATGAATTCCATAGATAATGTGCCAAACTCCCTTAAGTGATCTTGGGGATCAGTTGCACCCATGTATTTGTCATATTTAGGAAGCTCTACACTTCTGGGAAAAGGTGGCACATGTAGACTTCTATCAAAGGGGAAAGGACAAATGCTTTCCATTGTGAATTATTGCATGGGTTTGTCCTTATTCTTCACAAGTTGACTAATCTGATCTTGCATGTCTCGGACCATTTTTTGCAACTTTGCGGTCTCAGTTTCTTCTTCCTTGGCTACGAGTGTTTCAACTTGATAGTTTGGGGGTAACTTGGCCCCTTGTTTAGCTAACTCAAGGAAATATTTTTCTTTCTCCTCTAGGATAAGGATCTCCATCATTTTAACAAGACTCTTATTAGCTTTGGCAGCATTTATATCATGTTGAGTTACACATCATTTTCATTCCCAAGGATCTCATAAATGCTCAGAATCTAATCTTGTTGCTGATCATCTTGGTTTTGATCGAATGGAGGAGCACAATAGAAATACGTGGGTTGTCGATCACCTTGAGGTTTGTTTTGAGATTGATCATCGTTGCGGGACTGATTTTGGTCATGTTGAGATTGGCCATGAGGTTGCTCATTCTGAGGTTGAGCATGATGTGGGTCATTAGAGGATTGACCATGATACTAATTGTTTTGAGATTGGTCATAAGTTTGACTATACTTGCCCGATTGGAAATCAAATGGGTCTCCCATCTTGTTGGTGTGGGACAGTGCAACAATTGAAGCCTCAGTAAAGTGATATGAATGATGTCGATGAGGCACAGATAAGGTAACTTTTGGTGAATGAACAAGATCAAAATAATTAATAAATTCAGGTAGGAAGATATCATGATTAGTATCAATAGATTCAATAATAGGAGCAGTCTGAGGGAGTGGCCTCCCAAAGTTATGAAACAATGAGTTGTTTTGGAAGTATGAGTTGTCTTTCTCTTGAAATGAGAAACCAGGTTGCACTTCAAACAATAGATTAAAACACTCTTGAAACAACGGAGGTGATGGTTGAGATAGACTATCTTTCAAAGTGCTTAATGAGGAACTCAACGACCTCTCACAAAGTTTAGATTTCATGACAGATTCAAGATGATGTATTTCTTGATTAGGAGGTTCGCTTCTACCTTGATCAATATTCTAAATGGGATAAGTCTTGCCACTTCTAGTCATGATAGTCATAGACGAAGATGTGATGAGAGAAGACTCAGGATAATGCTAGATTCTATTTCTAAGATAACAGAAAGGAGGTAAATGGCTTGAATAGCCAAGATGTAAGATGGACCTGGTACAAATCATCAAAAGAGGTGGCTAGAACAGTCAAGATAAGACTATCAAAAAACGAGGTACAAAAGGCATAAAGAGATAAGGTAAACCAACGAGAGACAACACAAGCCAAAGAAAAGATTGATCGATTCCCAACTCGAGACAACCAATTTTTGATATTGAACGATAGGAAAATAGAAAAATAGACCTCAGACAAAAAGCAAATCAGGAAAAAGTTTGGCCAGTCAACAAGAATTTAGTCTCTATTTTTTAAAACTGGGCTATAGTTTCGCGCGAGAGAGTACAAGGCTGGGTGAGAAAACATGAAACCTCATGCGAAAGAACAAAGTCTCGCATGAGAAAGTGCTCTGAAAAGTGAAACTTCACACAGGAAAAATCCAAAATCTGACAGTTTGACATAGTTTTCGAGGTAAAAGTTGAATTATGAGATACAGCCTGAATTGATGTCTAACAGAAAATCTAGTTTCCTGATAGGTTTGAAGAATAGTTTACTCAACAATCTCATTTTGAGGTTTCAAGCATTCATTTAAAGACACAAAGGTTTAGATCAAGCAGTTGTGGTATAAGTAGTCGTTAATAGATCTATCAAGGACAAAGCAACTTGATAGCATTAGGGGAGTCTTTTCTTGATAACGATTGGACAATGTTTAAGACTTGATAAAAAACACATAGCTTATCCCTACCAAAAAAAATGGTGAGAAAACAAAACCTTTCCCCCATTGCTTATGCACATATGTGCACCTCACACAATCATGTCATCCCCTAGAGGGCACCCATGTTTTTGTTGTTTCCAAGAACTCAATAGTATATGTTCAAAGGTTACCCTTGTGGTAGGGGCTAGTGTCATATACCACCATCAAGCATCCAGGTGTATGCCTATAATGGGAATCTACGGGAGAGATTCTTCCCCCTCCCTGCGCAAATATTATACCTCCTTTCGGAGGTGAATCGGGTAGGCCATTAGCTAAGGAAAGTTTTTAATAGGCTTCTATTCATACTAACCTTCAGTGCCCTTGATATAGGGCTAGAGCCTCATAGCCACACTAACACTTGAAATTCATACACCCCTGCAAGCAGAGCTAGGAGTAGTGCCGCTCAGTACAACAAACAAGGCCTTCTCAAGATGATAGTCAAAATCATGAGAAGGAAGATAATATGGCTTTGGATTCTTTAGACTCAACAAAGCATTCTTTATTAAAGTGAGGTGGAATCACCAATGAAAGGTGCATACTCACTTGGGTCATTCCCAGAGGTTCAACTTCTGGTAGGCCCTCGAAAGGTGACACAACCTGGCTTAGATCTGAGGGTTTGTTTTTTTATTTCTCTCAAAGAGAGAAGAGCATACTTCTCTACATCATCACTTCACCCAAACACATCAAGCAAGTTCATCACCAAGTTAGCTTCACTTCACCAAATCCACAAGCTTTTGGGTTTCTAGTTCTCTCAGAGAGAGAAGAGCATAAAACCCTGGCAAGTAGAAGTGTTAAAGATTCACAACCTTTCTCCGTTTCCCCAAGAATCTGTCATATTAGTAGGATCATTGGGTTTTTGGGTTCATTCATGGTCATCACCTCCATGTAATGAAGAGACAAATTCCCTACCCACTATCAAAATTCTCAAGAAATTTTAACGGAGCCCTAATTAGACTATGTGAATGAAAGCAAGAAACAAACACAAGATTTTTATGAGATCTTTGACTATCATCCTGCAATCAAACCATTAGCATGTTTTATGTTCTTCGTCAAACATCCTTTAGAAAATTTTTATGCTATGGAAAGAATAGAGAAATGGAAATTAACAGCAAACATAAATTGTTAGAAATTTGGAACAGAAAATATAGAGACTAAATTTTTTTAAAAAATTGGATCCAAATCTCGCGCGAGGAAGTAATCCACAGCACGTGAGAAAACACAAGGTGCTACATGAGGATGTAAAATTTCATGCGAGAGAGTGCTATTGAGAGAGAAAATTCATGTGGTATGCTCTAGATTCTCACGTGAGAATCCGTACATAGGAAGTATGGACGCATGGCAGAGCTCAAATTTCCTATCAGAAAAATCAAGAATGAGGCCAGAAATTGATCTTTTCTGCCCCACGGTGGGCGCCAAAATGTATGTGGTTGAATGTGGACCTCTAATTCAACTAAAAATGCAACATAGTCATTACTCACACAATCAAATTATGAAAGAGAGTATTGATTACTCAATTCAAAATTTATGGTGAAGCGACCTGTTACCTCCTATGTAGACAGGGTGTTTGATTTACTCTTAGAACGAGAGCCCAACAACCATTAGACCAGTACTCCAGTGGAGTATTTGAAAGCTTATGAAGATAACCAAATTGAAATTAATCTAGAATGAAGTGCAATTAATCTAAGAGCTTGAAAGAGATATTACACTACGCAAGCCCTAAATCGTGGAATTGAGGTATTTTACTTGGTAGAACTCTAAATCGGTTAAGGAATTTGTAGAAGTCATGGATGTTTCATTGATTCATAATGTAAGGGATAAGAATAGACCTAAAGTCAAAAGGGAACCAGTAGAACCCTTGGAGGAAGACCCTAAATTAGCTTTATCATCCATACCAGACGGAGTTTTACACCTAGAAAATGTTAGAAGCTATTTGGGATGCAAGCTTGATACTCTTAGTGACAATGATTTTACTAAAGAATATGAAAAGATTTACAATCAGGATATGTCATTGAAAGTAGGGTTTGAACATTTGAAAGATAATGAGATTATTAAGTATTCTCTACAATATGAGTTTGACAATGAAGAATGTATCAAGATAATTTTAAGCATAATTCACAATGGAAAGTTTTGGCTAGATGACAGAGTGATAGATATCACAGCTGACCTAATTCATGAGGTAACTAGTCTATCTAAAACTGGAGCCATTGCTTTGAATGAGAAGAACATGAGGAAACTAGTTATAGACAACACAAATTCATCTTATAATGGCAGGGGAATAGTAATTAGCAAGATACAACAAGATGTTAGATATTTGTGCAAGATCCTTACAACTAAGTTTTGTGCTAACTCAAGAGAAGATGACATGGTAGAAGGAATGATATATGTAGCCTATTTGATGTGTGTTGATAAAGTACAAGTTGACATGTGTGAGATTTTGAGAATTCGGTTGTTTAAGAATTTGGAAAAGATAAAGAAAACTAAGTACTCTCATTTTAGATTCTCATCATTGATCACTTATATGTTTTTCCATTTGTTAAGAAGATTTCCTTACACCATTAGTGATGAATGGAATGATGGTCAAACTACAATGGAAAGGATTAAAAAAGTATACAGGAGACATCTTATTGACAAGGTTAATTAAAGTGTAGTATTGGTGATTAAAACATTTCAGAATTTGATGTCAAGAAGATCAAGGATCCCTCAGTCTTTAGTAGAAAAGTATAAGAATGAGATATGCTTTATGGTTGATACTGACTTTACATACATTGAAGCAGTATAACCTAGAGTAGAATTCATAGGCCCTCTTGGCTATGAAATCTTTGAGATTCAAATAGAAGAATATGTGAGTAGATTGCTTAAATGCAAGATGGACATTCACAACAACAGGTTTGGAACCTTTGAGGAGAACTTCAACTCTGCAAAGACTATCTTAGAAGAGAAAAAATCAAAGAAAAGAGTTGAAAGTACAATCAAGAAGATATTAAATGACACATGAATGTCTGAACAAGAATTTTTGATAGCTAAATAGACAACAACAACAATTAGAGACATAGGACAAAAGGAAGTTTTTTCTGTTCCACCTTTATCATCAGTTGCAGTACAACAAGTAGACATACAAGTAAAAGTGGAAGAAACAGAGAAAGATCAAGAAGTTAGAAAGTCCACTAGGTCATCCTCTTCTGCACCTGGTAAAAGAGTGAAAGAGATTGCTATTGGACTGGGTAAAAGCCATAATACTTTAGTACCACCAGTTAAAAGAAAGATTGCATAAATTAAAGATGATGAAGAGACCCCTATTAAGAAAAAAACTTAGAAACCTAGAGTTGAAAAAGTTAATGAACAGATCATACAAGATGGAGACTTTTCAAAGATGAACAAATACTATGACCTCTATGATTGTGCAGAAAGATTGAACCTTGAAAATGTAATGGTAAAACACATGATATTGATTGACAAAAAGTTTGATACAATTCAGGGTAAGATACTGTCAGCATTAAGTTATGTTTGTCATTAGTGACAACACTTATTTGGTTTCTATGTACTTATCGAGCTCATCTAGCAGGGTAGTGTTTACTGAGTAGACCAAGTAGAATAGTGCTTACCGAGCAGGTCAAGTAGAACATTGTTTACCGAGTGATGAGTTAAGCAGTGTTTACCAAGTAATGGCATGGTAAAATAGGGAATTTAGTTTCTACCAAGCGGCATTGTATCTACCGAGCCACCAATATATACTGAGTTTTAAACTACGATCGAGTGGTTAGTATGGACCGTGCCCCCACTTCTACCAAGAGCATGATGATGCCAAGTAATGCAGTGGATGCCGAGTATCAGAAAGTCACTGAGTTAGTTTGTAGAAACTGAGTAACTATATTTGGGTCGACTTAGTAATATTTGTGTTAGCTTGTTTAAGGGCCGACTTTGTAATTATTTTGGATTGATATATAAGCAATGTTTTGTATCATATCCAAAGCGTAGGAATGTGTGAAAAAGAGAGAAGTGTGTGGAAGAGTATATGTGCATATGCAAAAATGCAAGAAAGGCAGAGATAGGTGAATTAAAAAGGGCTACAACAATATAAGGAGTAGCAGAGACATATCTATCATAGAAGGTGATCAGTACATCAAGGAATTTCATTTGGCAAGACCAGTTGCAAGTGAGATATCTACTATTTCATCCTAATAGGTGAATGAGCCCCAAATCCTTTAACAGGGTAGACTTAACAATCTTTTTTAAAATCTCTTAACCGAGTGCATACTTCACTGTATGTTTGTAAATCCTCTAAGAAGGTGGACCTAGCGGTCCTTATTGCTCCTAATAGGGTAGATCATTAGAAGTGATCATTGTAAGCCTTAACCGGCTAGCTTTATATTGTAGTATTGAATTTTTGTGGGTATCATCCCCACCCTAGTTTTACTTTCTATTTGGAAGGTTTCTGGGTCACCAAATCATTGTGTTCAAGTGTTATGAATGCTTTTATGTTTTTAGTTTCTCATGCATGCAATTAAATCAATGAGCCAAATGTATTTGGAATATTGTTAAGATTTGTAATTTGTAAAAAGTTTTGAAGTTACTGATTAACCCCTCCCCTCTCAATAACTTGGCTAGTATTGAATATTTCCAACAATTGGTATTAAAGATTTGTGGTTCTTAGGATAAAGTTTGACAGATTGAGTAAAGATCTAGGACAATGGAGATATTTAGACTTAACAAAGTAATTGAAAATGAAAAGCTAGATTTGGAAATGGCCATAGCTCAACTCAAGGAAGCAAAAGAGCATCTTTCCCAATCCCTAAAAAGAAGGAAGGAACTTGCAAATAAGATGAATGACTACCAGTATGTTTAAGAAAAGATTGAAGATTTTTTCCCTTCAAGCAGCTTAGATGAAGCAACAATGCAATCAAAGAACTCCTAGAAAAGAATGGATCTCTGCAAGAAGTAAGAAAATTGAAAAGAGAATAGGAAATTCAATCAACAAGATTCTGTGAAATCTTGGAACAAAGAAAAAAGATGAAAGATGAAATAGATGGAAAGAACAATGAAATCTAGAATCAAACTCTTCAGCTAGAAAACCTTATTGATCAAGTCTCGAATGCAAATGAAGAAATCTTGACTCTGAGATCAGAAAATGAAAGGATAAGAGAGGAACTGAGATCTGAAAAGCAAAATAGTTTAAGATTGGTGAATGACCTAAACACTAAAAGGAAAATCAATGAGAGAATGAGGAAATCTCAAGAAGATATGAATCATCTGCATAAGCAAAAAGGAAAAGAAAGACTTGGATACAAAGAGGAAGGTGAATCCTCCAATCAAGGTACTCAAAAGAATCAGAAACCTACTTGTAATCACTATGGAAAATTAGGTCATACTTCAAACAAATGTTGGAGCAATGGAAAAGAAAAATTCAAAGGAAAATGCTACAATTGCAATCAGCATGGTCATAAAGAAAATGAATACAAGGAGAAACCAATATTTGAAGGCAAATGTCACAAATGTAACAAAAAAGGTCACAAGGCATCTGAATGCAGATCTAAAACATCTAATCCAGGTAAACAAATTGTGAAAGCAATATTTGGTTGGGATTACAACACTTGGTGTAGGTGTCATTACTGTGGAGAATATGGACACATTGGCAAAAATTGTGTAAGGCATCACTTGAGAAAAAGGGATACCACCATAAGATGTTATACATGCACTGAACTTGGTCATATAGCTAAAAATTGCATGAATACAGGCAGAGTTGCAGATGAAAAGAAAGAGAAAGAAGATAGCATCAAGAAGCAGATGAGACAATAGTGGATTCCTAAACCTACCGAGCAAACCGGTCCAAGTAATGAAGTCACTCATGAAGAGGGTGGCTCTATCAATTCCAACTAAGTCTCCAAGAAAGCACTGGAACTGTATCTTCATAGACAAATTCCAAAACATTTCCAGAATTGAAAGGAAAAAAGATCCAAATCAGTATGCAAGATATAGAAGGATCACTAAGAAGGTTGGTATCAGTTACCAGCGAGTAAGGTCGGGAGTAACCAAATTTCATGTGGTTACTAAGTATGGTCGAAGCAGTATGAATTCTTATGATCACCGAGTTGCAAAGTCTTCACCGAGTAATCAATGCAATAGTGGATGACAGCCTGTCCAGTACAATGCCAAACTTACCTACTTCTGTACTGAGCATTAATGACAAAGTTTTAACAAAAAGCATGAAATCGAGTTCATTGTTCACCGTGAATTTCACCATATTGAGAGCAGAGAGATTTCTTAGTGCGATCAAGTGATTCAAAGCAAAATTTGTAGCAGAAATTTTTTGAAGAATTTTATTTGACTACCGAGCTACCATGGCATCATCTAGCACCAAAGTAAAGAAAGGTTTGGAAATGTTGGTCCAAGGAGAATGGAAGGCGCTGAATTTCAAACTCGTGCCCGCGGTTGCAGGAACCCTAGACCCGAGTGGAGCTCAATCTTAGATTCCTCCAAAGGTACTTCTTGTTAATGATATTCACAGTCATTTTAAAGGTACAATTCAAGAGCTTGGAACCCTAGAAATTGATGTTGATCGAAATGAATTGTGTGTTAATGGTGTTCTCAAACCGGAGTATAAAAATTTGGAAGATAAGGGTTTGACACATATCACCCACTTGCCTCAGAGTTTCCAAATAAAATGGATTAGATATATCCTAAGCTGAGTGCATGAAGGCCGAATTCGGCTTGAGCAACCCATAGAGATCATAAAGAAGATGATTCACCGAGTTACAGGTCTTCCCATGCTTGCCAAGGAAAAATCTACAAAAACCCTAGGTCGAGCGGAGTTGGAAAAGAAAACCCTAGCCGAGTGGGATGGTAGAGGTATGAAGATAAGCAGTGTAACTGATGCAGAGTTGAAATTTGGCACATGTCATAACCCACAAGATATATAGTTCAAGCCGACAGAATAGTGTTCCATGTGAAGCAGTTGACCTAGCATATAAGATTGTGAAGAACAATCTGACATATGACCTTGCAGATTTGCTATTGAAGCAGTTCAACAAGAATATGGAGAGCATTCAAACTTCAAAGAATAATCCATGTAAGTTTGGCTCACTATTGATTTGTTTATTCTTCTATGCTCAAAAGTTCTTCCCATCTAAAGGCACGGTAGTATGGAGAAAGGATGTACCCGTTCTTTATCAGATAAATGAGTACATTGTAGAAATGGGTGAAAATATTGTTAGCATAATGGATAAATATTTTGAATCCTTTAAGGAGAAGATGAACAATAGGTTTAGGATTCCACAAAAGTTGGTGGAAGATTATAAGGATGATATTTGTTTTATGGTTGATTGTGACAGAGTGTACATTCAGGCAGGTAAGGCCAAGAATTGTATGGGTGAAACCTCTTCCTTATGAGGTGAATATTGATGATACAAAGAACATAATTGAATCCCTAATTAATCAAGTTGTTGATCCAAAGGCTCCATACTTTGGAATATATGATGAAGCCAAGATAAGAATAGAACTAAGCATGAAGCTCCCATAGGCGGTTAACAAAGGCAGAAAGAGGATGGCCAAGATGCAATCTAGCACACCTCTAATGTTAACCAAGGGAAAAGGAGAGGACATTGAAGAAGAAGAAGAAGAAAAGAATGAGAGTGAAGAAGAACAAGTACCTGTGAAGAAGAAAGGGAAGGCGACCATCACCAAGGCACCAAAACAATCTATTGCAGTCTTCTCAAGAAGAACAAGGGGCAAGGTAGGTAAAAATAGTGGTGATGTAGTATTTAAAAGGCCTCCTCCCACATTTGAAGAAGACATTAAGTATTTGAGAGAAGGATCTGGAATGGAAAACTTCAAATCTCTTAAGTATAAAATTAGAACAGAGACAGAGCAGAAGGAGATTGAAGATGCTGTTATTGAGAAAATGAGGCAATGGAAGTACTCACCTGATGATATGGCATCACAAATTCTAGATGTTCTATTGGATAAAGTGAAGATGAGATGGGAGAATGCAAGGAAAACTGTCAAGGATATATATGCTCAAACCTTAAGACAATTAATGCCAAATTTGAAAAATGCTGAAGTTAATAAGGCATTGAAAGAAAATGAGAGTAAGATGACACTTAGATTCAACACTTGTCTGATTTTGATAAAAAATGTAGAATCGATTGTAAAGAGTGCCACTACTACAGGGAAAAACATCTATCAACTTCACAAACTGAGTGTTGAAACTATTGTGATAAAAGATATTGAAGATGACAGTGATGAAGATAAAGAAGAAGAAGCTGCCACAAAAATAGTTCAGCTAGATAGTATTGAAGTTGAAGAAGAAGTAGAGGAAGAAGCTACTGAGGAAGCTAAGCAGAATGATGAGGAAGATGATCTAGTTTGGATAGTTGCAAAGGTAATTGCCTCACTTCCTCACTCTCCAACAAAAATTGCTACATCTAGCTCAAAGATAGCTTCAAGTGTGATTGTGACAACTCCTACTGGTACATCAAATGTCCAATCATCCTTAGCATAGCTCAGTGTATCAATGGAAGAAGTGGCTACCACTTCATCTACTAAGCTTCAGCCTCCTTCTTCCACCGAGTTGCAGTCTCCTGCATCAACTTCAGTACCTTCTATAGTTTTGAGTTCTTCAGTAGCAAGTACTTCAATTTTGAGTTCCTCAGTAAGTACTTCAGATGTTATAGTTGTAAACACTTCAGTTTTGTGTTCATTGAGTATTCCAATTAGCATTCCATTAGTTGGAATTTTACCATTTTTCACTGCAAATCCTACTATGTCTACTATTATTTCTACTACAAAGGCATTAAGTACAATGACAATTGAACCTAAGGTTCAACCGAGTACAAAATTTTTGAGTAAGAATGTAGAAGAGGATATAGATTTAGATGAGGAGATAGAGATTCCACAGTTAGACTTTGCAAATCTTACTGCAGACCAAATGCAAATAGTTGGTGAACTCCTCCAAAAGAAGGCAAAGTAGAAGAAATTAAAAGAGGAAAGAGACAAGGAGTATAAGATCATAGAAGATGCCAAGAACATTCTGATAGAGGCAATAGGTGTTGAAGTTGATTCCTCTCAACACATTTTGTTACAGTTGGTAGAGGCAGTAACTAAGTTCAATGATGACTCTTTTGGTCAAGTAAAGTTAATTGAGAAAGCAGAAAAGAAGTTTGACAATAAAGTACTTGAGCATATTCCTCAACAAATAGCTATAAATCAGGCATAGTTATCTTCAGTTTTGACTAACATTGAGTCGTCCTATTCCAATGTAACATCACTTTTTGTCAAGTTATGTAATGTTGTCAAGTTTACTAAGGAAATTAAGGACAAATTGAATAAAATTAATGAGGATCTGAAAGTCAATGCACAAAAGTTGCAACTTGAACCTAGTTCAAGCTCTGCACATCATGTGAAAATTAGATTCTTATCTGATATGCAGTAAGAGTTATTGAGAGAAGATGCAAGGATCAGGTCAACATTAATAGATATTTAGAATATGATCCTTTCCATCATGGATAAAATGTAGAAGCACATTGCTCACTCAAAAACATTGATCCATGACAATCAATTTTCAATTGCAGATCATACAATTGAACTCTCTGCAGAAGTCCAAGTTGCACTCCATACATGCAAGATTCTGCAAGAAAATTGGGACAGAACTCTGGCACTAATTATTAAGGTACATTCTGAATTCCTCTCACATTTTAGCATCTCCATGTAAAATATTTGTACATACACCTTTGGCATTATTGTCAAAAAGGGGGAGAGTATGTAATGAATGGGGGAGATATGAGAAGAGATATGAGAACAAGAGATATAGGAGATATAAGATACTTGTATATATGTATACTATATGGGGGGGACATAAAATGTACATACAACAGATTGACAAAGACAAATTTTGAAAAATAAAAAACCAGTATTAGCATGATTGTATATAAATTTTGGGCAATAAGTGTTTTTGTCACTAATGCCAAAGGGGGAGATTGTTGGCATTAAGTTATGTTTGTCATTAGTGACAACACTTATGTAGTTTCTATATGCTTACCAAGCTCATCTAGCAGGGTAGTGTTTACTGAGCAGACCAAACAGAACAGTGCTTACCGAGTAGTTCAAGCAGAACAGTGTTTACCGAGTGATGAGTTAAGCAATGTTTACCAAGTAATGGCATGGTAAAATAGGGAATTTAGTTTCTACCAAGCAGCACTGTATCTACCGAGTCACCAATGTATACCGAGTTCAAAACTATGACTGAGTGGTTAGTATGGACCGTGCCTCCACTTCTACTAAGAGCATGATGATGCCGAGTAACGTAGTGGATGCCGAGTATCAAAAAGTCATTGAGTTAGTTTGCATAAACCGAGTAACTATATTTGGGCCAACTTAGTAATATTTGTGTTAGCTTGTTTAAGGGCTGACTTTGTAATTATTTTGGATTGATATATAAGCAATGTTTTGTATCATATCCAAAGCGTAGGAATGTGTGAAAAAGAGAGAAGTGTGTGGAAGAGTATATGTGCATATGCAAAGATGCAAGAAAGGAAGAGACAGGTGAATTACAAAGGGCTATAGCAGTATAAGGAGTAGAAGAGACATATCTATCATAGAAGGTGATCAGTACATCAAGGAATCTCATTTGGCAAGATCAGTTGCAAGTAAGAGATCTACTGTTTCATCCTAATAGGTGAATCAGCCCCAAATCCTTTAACAGGGTAGACTTAACAGTCTTTTGTAAAATCTCTTAACTGAGTGCATACTTCATTGTATGTTTGTAAATCCTCTAACAAGGTGGACCTAGCAGTCCTTATTGCTTGTAACAGGGCAGATCATCAGAAGTGATCATTGTAAGCCTTAACTAGCCAACTTTATACTGTAGTATTGAAGTTTTGTGGGTATCATCCCCACCCTAGTTTTACTTTCTATTTGGAAGGTTTCTGGATCACCAAATCATTGTGTTCAAGTGTTATGAATGCTTTTATGTTTTTAGTTTCTCATGCATGCAATTAAATCAATGAGCCAAATGTATTTGGAATATTGTTAAGATCTGCAATTTGTAAAAAGTTTTGAAGTTACTAATTCACCCCTCCCCTCTCAGTAACTTGGCTAGTCTTGAATATTTCCAATAGATACCTGATATTTTTTTGAAAAAATAGTAAAAAGGAAGAAAAGAGCATTAGATGAAGATATCAAAATTAGAGAAAATCTTGTTAGGAAACTATGTGATGTGAGAGATGAAGAACACTTCAAACAAATCATGAAGGATCTGAACACCCATTTGAGAACCAAGAAAAGAACAATTCAGATTATGGGAGGTAAATATGAAGGAATCAACAAGGAAACAAAACTAGCAATAGTTAAAGCGATGATAGAAAGTGTTGAGAAGCAATCAGATGCAGCAGAACTAACAGAGCAAGTAAAGGAAGAAGAACAATAGGATATTCCCTCTCCACCAACCATCAACATTGAAGATGAAACTATGAATGTAGAAGGAACCAAGATCACTCTAGATAGTGATGATAATCTTTTTAAGAACCTTGAGAACATTGTTGACAATTCGGCTTTTGAAGAGCAAGACAATGATAGAGGAGAAGAACAGAGAGACACAAGGATTGGAGAGCCTAAAGAGACATAAAAGCTAGAAGAAGCCCCTTGTCAAGAAGAAATCAGTCTTACTGGTAAGAAAACTCAAATTGGATCTATATTTGAAAGTTTGGGTAAAGAAGTAGATGATGATGATCAGATGGAATTGATCACATCTTTGAATAAGATTATTGGGAAGAATAAGAAAGTGAAAAGCCTTGAAGGATGCCTAAAAGAATTAACTAAGAAGTTACAAAGTATTGTGACCACACAAATTACACAGGCAAACCCACTTGAAAGAGAAAAGAAAGTGATGAACACATTTGATGATGAGTTTACCAAATTATCTGATATAGCTAAGGTGAAGGCACAAGAAGCCTATGAGGCCAAACTACTTTTGGACATAAGCTAGAATATCAGGAATGATATCAACAGTCTTGATATTTGTATAAAAGATTTGAGAAGGAATCTAGACAGAGGTAAAACTTTGTACATTCAGTGTACAAAATTTGAGATCCTTATAGTAGAAGAACTACAGAAGATTAAGATCAAAGAAGCATAAATTCAAGTAGAGGTAAATCTCCTTTCAAGCCCGGATGTGAAGATACTTGATATTGAAAAGAAAATTTGCAAGATTTATGATGAGATAAGGATTTTACAAGATGAAAAGGATAGGAAGCTGAAAAGATTCACTCTGCTAAGAGAGCATGTTTCTATCAAATTGAGCATTATTGAAGGACAACTGGAAGAATGTCTTTCATCCAAGACATCTTTTCAGAAGTTCAATTTTGTGAATCTCCAAGCTTGTGAAATTGCAGCTTATGGATTGTGTGCACTACTTAGTGTTGTAGATTAGATTAAGAAGGCATGGGAGAAAGAATTAGAGGCCATGAAGATTAACTTTAAAGATTGTGTTGCAAGCCTACCAACTTTTCAATATTGAATCAAGGTATAAATTTTGTCTGAACACAGTTTTGTCACCCTCCTACTCTTTTCTTTTGTCATTGTTGTCAAAGGGGGAGAGATATATAGCAGAAAATTGTTATGAGTAATTGATAAATGTGATAAGGATGTATACTCCTACGGGGAGTATAGTATATGGATAAGATTTATGGAGTTATAAGGACAATATATACATATTTTTGTTATGGCCACAATTTTGAGATTTTTGAAGTTTTTGACTTAGCCAATTTTCTCATATGTTGCCACCAATGACAAAGGGGGAGATTTTTGGCAATTTGGAAAAGTTAGATACATAGATGTTGTCATTATGGAAACATATGACCTACATGAAGATCACACAAGACAAAGAGTAAGTATGTGAGAGCGCAATGCAAAATTGTCTAAGTATGAGACAATGTTTTTGCCAGTGTACCTGAAGATAGGTTTGATTAACGATGTTGATTAGAGTAAGTTCAGTTCTTGTGCACTTGAACATAGATACTATGGTGACTATAGAAGACTCACCTAAGAGTGAAATTTAGTATGACATGTACGGAAGAAGTTATGATAGTTTTACTAAAGACAATGTTAAGCCGACAGGACAGAATATGAAGATAGAATTGGTAAAGAGTTAAGGGATTATTTTGTTTATCAAAATAATGTCTGAAAAATATAAAGGGATGAAATCCTAGATGTAAACCCTTGGGTAAAGATATATTTTGTATAATGCTTATGACAAGCCAATTGTAAGAGTTATTAATCTTAATAACTTGTATAAAGAGATGTAATGATGTAATTGTAAATATATGATGAAGTTGTAATAGCGATAGTGAAAAAGAAAGAGAAGAGACATTGATGTGAAGTTACAAGTAGTATAAGGTTATGTACCTTGACCTTTGTTGTAATAAAAAAATATTGTATATTACTTGTTTGGGCAGTGGGCTCATCTAGTAATCATATTTTGTACTACCAACTCCTAGCAGGGTTGAGGCTTCTAACAAGGCCTATAGTCCCTTAATCAGGACTGAGACACTATATACATGTAATAGGCTCCTAAAAAGGTCAACATCCTTAACAAGATACTTTTTATTAGTGGATCTTTGTGGTACCATCCCCACCGGGGTTTTCCCTTGGCTTGGGTTTCCTCGAGAACAAATAATATGTTATGAGTTCACTTGTTTTATTATTATGCATGTTGTTTAGTTTTCTATGTTATGCATGCATTAAGATAATCTGTTATATCTATAATTGGGCAAAAGTAAAAGTTTGTAGAATACTGATTCACTCCCCCCTCTCAGTATTCCCTATTTCTAACAATTTTGTCTTCTTCTTAGGATAATCATTCGGTAGTGTCATTTCTTCCTTAGATTCATGATAATCATACAAATCTACAATGTTGAATATAGGTGATATATCCTTGTCATTAGGTAACTCAATCTCATAAGAATTTCCATTGTCAAACTTTCTCAATATCTTGCAGGGACCAAATTTCTTTATCTTCAATTTTCCGTAGGTTCTAACAGGAAATCTGCCTTCCTTCAAGTGAACCATTACTTCATCTCCAACTGCAAAATTCTTATGTCTTCTTGATCTATCTACTTTGTCCTTGTATTTCTGATTACTATGTTCCAACTTATGTTTCACTTCCTCATGCAATGTCTTTATGAACTTAGTAAATTCCTCTCCTTCAACACTTCTCTTCTCTCCTCCAGCAATGTTCCTAAAATATAATATACCTCTCGATTGTGTTCCATTAACAATCTTAAAAGGTGTTTTTCTAGTACTCCTATTCATTGAATTATTGTATGCAAATTATGCTTGTGCCAACATAGAATCCCATTTGTCTCCAACTAAGCATCTCAAAAAATTACCCAAACTTCTATTTACAACCTCTATCTATCCATCAATCTATGGATAAAATGTAGAACTATAATTCAACTCGGTACCCAACTTTTTCCATAGAGTCTTCCAAAAATAACCAACAAACTTACTATCTTGGTCAGATATGATACTCTTTGGTAATCCATGCAATCTGATAATTTCATTAAAGAAAAGATCTATTATATGCACTGCATCTGATGATTTCCTACAGGATATGAAATGTGCCATTTTAGAAAATCTATCCACAACAACAAATATAAAATCATTACCTCTTTCTGTCCTTAGTAAGCCATGAACAAAATCCATACTAATATCAATCAAAGATTTCTCAGGAACAAAAATCAGTGTATAAAATCTAGTATTCTGACTTACTCCCTTTGCAACTTTACAAACTACACAACTTCTCACAAATTTATGAATGTCCTTATACAACTATGTCCAAAATTATTTCTCCTTAAGAAAAATTAATGTTTTATCAATGCTAAAATGTCTAGCCAAACCACTACTATGTTCCTCCTTTATTAAATTAATTCTCATTGATCCTCTCGGTATACACAACTGAATACCTTTAACAACATAGCTTCTTGAATGAAATAGTCTTCCCATTTAGTACTCTATTGATCTTGAATAGGTGCTCTGCACTTTCTCCATGACTCAAAAAAATCAAGGTTAGTTTCATACAAATATTTCATGTCATCAAAACGAAGAACCTCAATTCTCATTTATATCAATGAGAGAGAAGATTATGGAAGATCATCCTTTGGGGGAGAAATGTTCAAAATATTAATATTGATTCATGAAGAGAATTCATTAATTGATGAAGAGGATTTGATGACTGATTAAGAGGATTTGATAAGAATTATTAGAAAGTAAAGTCCACCAATATAACTGAGAGGGGGGGGGGGTGGTGAATCAGTTATGCAATTAACACGATTCTCATTATCTTTATTAGATCTAAAACATGTAAGCAATAAGATAATGAACTAGAGAAAGATAAACATACACAATAACACCAAATTTTGTTGACTAGGAAAACCATTAATCAGAGGGAAAACTCCAGTGGGAATGATGCCCATAAGATGATGTACTAATATAAATATTCCTTATGAGAGGATGGACCTTGTTAGGAGTCAATGAAATACATTTAGTACATATGAGTACCTGTTAGGAGACTTTGAATCCTTGTTAAGAGATTCCAACCCTGTTAGGAGTTGTAAAGAAGACAAAAGGACCCACTATCCAAACAGTCATATTATTCTCCTCACTGAATAATACAAGTAACCAAAACAATTGTCAACAACAACTTATTTTCCAAATATAGTCCTTTTTAAGCTCACTGTGCCTCACTCACACCAATCTCTACTGTGATCCAAAGATATTCTCTTTCAGGCTCATTGGATCTCATACATAAGTTCACATTTTCCACAATGCAAAGACATAACCATATATCACACTCACACACTTTCCATCTAAGGAATAATATCTCATTTATACTAAGTCCTAGAATAAGTTATTGATTCAGCCTTGAGGATTTCCCAATTTACAATTATAATATAAGAACATTTTAAGATATTACTTTACACATTACATTACAATATTTTATCTTTTTCACAATTACAATCAAACTGTCAGCTCACATTATTTATAACTTTACACACATTGCTCATCTGACTTAGCACTCTTAACCATGTCATCTCTAACTTGTCTTCATCCTCTATCCAATTCCTCTCAATCATATTCCATCTTTGTTAGGAGATAAAATACAAACATCAGAAGTCGCTCTCTCCAAACGCTGCCTAAACACAATCTTCAATAAAACATTCATATTATATCTATAAAAAATGCATAATTCCATATGCTCTCTTAAATATAATATCAAGACATACTCTGGATCATAATACCAAGTGCGCATAGGTTGATCTTCAATCCTTGAACCGCATGAAGCCAAACTCTATCTGGTACACTGCCAGTCTTCATAAGATAACCAATATGTTGGCATTAATGACAAAATCTATCATGAATGCAACACACAATCACTATAACATGTCTCCAACACTACTAGGATACTCCCCCATAGGAATACCATCATCATCCATGCTCAAAATATCCCCCCGTGGCATTGATTTCAACATAGATGAAAAACATCTAGTTCCATAAATACCAAACATACCTCTACTACATCTTCTTTTCCATCATGCATAAGGAAGGTGTTAATCTCCCCCATACATTAGAATCTTTTCAAATCCTCTTCATTAATCATCAAATCCTCTTGATCAATCAATATGAATCTTTTGAACATTTCTCCCCCAAAGGATGATCTTCTCATAATCTTCTCTCCCATTGATATTAATCCATACCACTTGATGCAAGGATGGAAGGATGATGGGGCCAAAAGTACAACCAACTACCAATATACCTTGCAAATATACACTCAAAAGTGACAACACAAGATAGGGAGAGAGAGAATGCAGAAAATTCATATATTATTCATCACAAACTTCATACATGCCGAGCTATAAGGCCTTCCTATTTATAGCTAGTACAATCAAAATTCAATTACAAGAAATCCTCATACATGCGAGGATCTACCAACCTTCATATTATATCTTCTCAATCTACTATAAAAATTGATTCCTAAGATCTACAACATATTATCCTATTTATACAAGAGGCTACTAGATAAGGCCAGCTCTAAAGATCCATTAGATCCAACATTGGAGGAAGGGCCAACCCAGATTTAGGTCCACACGCTTCCTAATGATCTATGAAACCATTAAATCTAAGACCAAAATTAAATGCACAAGTCAGCCTCAACAAAGATCCAAAATAAACCACTCGGTGAGAAAGACACCCGAGCGACCAAACCAACTTGGTGAACAACTGAACTGAGCAGAAACTGAGCCCCATAGGTGGAAACAAGAATACATCACCAAGAGCCCAAAAATAGCTACCGAGCACATCTAACAACTCTAACATGTTTTTGGTGATACAAGATTTCCAAGAACCCAAGATGCTCTTGCATGATTTATGCAACTCTAGTTATCACAATGTATAATTGTTGAATCCATGGTTTGTCCAAACAAGCCTACCAATAGTTTTCTTAGCCATACTACTTCATGGGCCCCCATGGATGCTGCATTGTACTCAACTTTGGTAGAGATTTGTGCTACTGAGGATTTGTTTCTAATGAACCATGATATCATGGTAGATCCCAAACTGAAGCAAAATCCTGAGGTACATTTTCAATCAACAACACTTACAGCCCAATTTGAGTCTAAATATCGATATATATTTAGATCTATATTGTTATATTTTAATCCAAATCCAATAGTCCCACACAAATATCTGAAAATGTGTTTTGCTGCAAATAAGTATGTATTTCTAGGTTCACACATAAACTGGCTGAGTGCATTTGTTGCATACAAATATCTAGTCTGGTGTTCACAAAATACATCAAGGACCCAATTATTTGTCAGTAGAGAGTAGGATAGATTCTATTTTTGATTATGAAGCTACCTCTTTTAGCTTATTTAGATTTCATAGGTTCATTATTATCTTCTATAGGCATCCCACTCTAAATATAAGGGCCAAGATCATCTTCCACATTTTGAGGAGACTGATAATTTGTTTCATTGATGTCTTTGGATCTTTTGAATTTGCAATGTATTCTTAAAAAGTTACATCTCAACTAAGCTCAATTAATTTATAAGGGATGTATGTCCTATATGATTTATATGATTCACTATATCTAAAAAATATACCCTTCTTCCCTGATGGTTCTAGTTTGGACCTTTTCTCTTTAGGAATATGGATATAGATAGGACAACTAAATATTCTAAAGTGTCTTATATTAGGCTTTGTTCTAGTAAATGCTTCATTAGGGATTATGTTATCTAGGAGAGAATGAAGATATCTATTTTGTATGTAAATAGTAGTAATAGAGGCTTCAACCTAGGATGAGGTGTGTAGGTTTTGATCATGCATCATAGCATTAGCTACTTCTAATATGGTCCTATTTTTCCTTTTGGCTACCCCATTTTGTTGAGGGTTGTAAGGAACAGTGTATTCCTTCTTAATCCCAGCTATATTACAAAATACTTTAAAATTATCAAAGATATATTACCCCTCATTATTTGACCTTAGGGGTTTGAATCTTTTTCCTAAAATATTTTCAACTAAGGCCTTGAATTATTTAAATCTTGATAGGACTTCATTATATTCTTTAAGTTTTAAGAAATAGATCCAAGTTTTCCTAGAATAGTCATCAACAAAAATAACATGGTACAAAAACCCCCCAAGGAGGTTACATACATTGGTCCACATAAATCTATATGAATAAGTTCAAGTACATTTTTTGATTTACTCTCACTACTATGAAAAGTCCCCTTAGTGTTCTTACCTAGAGCACAACCCTTTCATATTCCATTATGGTCTTGATTTAACTAAGGTAAGCCTATAACAAGTTTCTCTATAGAAGGTAGAGCACTAAAGTGAGGATTTCCCAACCTTCTATGCCCTATTTCATTTTTAGTAGAGGTATCATGGATTAGGGCTTGAGAAGGAGTGGTACAAAGTTTTTATAGGAATCCATGTCCAATCCCTACGGTGTATGCTTTCTTTATGTTTGAGTTCTTAGGACATGTTAGAACTTTCCCATCCAAGAAGGTGTTCTGATATCCTTTTTCTTCAAGGGATGAGATGGAAACTAGATTTCACTTGATGCTTGGTAAAAATAGTACTCCTATTAGTTGAAGAGAAATAATATATTTTAGTTGAATTATACATGTCCCAATTCCTTTCATAGGGTAGATGGATTTATCTCCAATGGTGACTTCTTCATCCAAGTTTTCTTCTAGACTATCCATTTGTTCTCTCAATCTTATTATATATCGAGATGCTCCACTGTCAATGACCCAATTATTCCTACTGGTAGATACCTCACTTAATAGAGGTGAAAAGAATATAATTCTTTATGTATCCTTATCCTTGCTAACTTCTCCTGGTGAGGCTTTATGATTGAGTCTATCTAGTTACTTCAGAACAAGGTGTCCATATTTGTCACATCTAAAGTGTTGTACTTTAGACATATCCTTCCTTCTTTTGAATTATTATTTTCTATGGGTGTCCTTTCCTTTCTTTCATTTGAAGTTTTCTTTCCTTCCTTTCTTGTGAGAATTAGTCTTCAATGCTTGGATCTCTTCATTAGGTTTGTTTTACCTGATCTCTCTGGTGATTGGTTTTTAATCTTCCTAAATGTAGTCAATCTTTAATTGATCAAACTTAGGAAGTTTGGATCGAGAACTTATCCCTTGAATAAATGCTTCCCAAGATGTAGGTAATCCATTGAGGGCCAACATTGACAATTGTTTACTATAAATCTTGTGACCAATAGTAGATAGTTGATTCCTTAGTTTTGTTATTCTCATAAAGTAGGACATGATGGTTTCCCCTTTGTTCATTTGGACATGGTGGAGTTTCTTTTCAGGGAAAGGGCCCCACTAGAATTTTTTATCTCATACATGTTCTCTAGAGTTATGAACATTTGGTATGCTATAATCTAATTTAGATATAATAGAAACTATGTGGTCCTTTATTGCATCCACTAGAATCTTCATGGCCTTGTTGTTTTTTTATCCATAGAAGTTTCTCATAATCATCATTTGGTATAGGTATATCCTTCTTGAAAAATTTGTTTAGTTCATGTTCTCTTAGTGCCATCATTATTCTAAATTTCCAGGAGACAAAATTTGAAGCTCCTTCAATCCTATCTTCAAATCTAACTCCACTCACCATTTTTATTATCTACAAGTTTTATAGAGCTTTAATGGTGATCATATTTCTTTTCTAATTTATATGATTGGATCTTTTCTTAAACTTGGCTCTGATACCCATGTTAAAATTGTGATCAGATTTAAGATAGAGGAATTTTATTTTATTTCTTATTTTCTAGATAAATGACGAGCCCAGATCATAATGATGAAACTATTATAACTTTTAGTTAGATTTATGCTTCTATCTCTTTTAAATCTAATGTGAATACTTCTATGAGGATGCAGATCTATATAAGAGAACAAAGTTCAAGTAAGTATTTTATCTTTCTTGTAACTTGTAATGACACTTTTAATTTATGTCATTTCAAGTTAGATTTCTAATCACTATATATATATATACCATGAGGAGACATATCTCCCATAGAGACCTGTCTCTATGTGAGACATGTCCCATTAACAACTTGTTAATGGCTTAATCCTTATACTAATCACTGTAGAATATGTATAACCAAAAATTAATAGTAATAGTCATTAGCAACCAATATGAATATTAATCGACATGTTTGCAATGATGTTGATGATCATATCTGTATTGATTGTGGTAACCAAAGTCCATAGAAATATTGAATGTGATTGGTATATAATGTAATGCACAAACTGTCGATATTCATTATCAATGATATCTTTCATTTGACTCAACTTATCGACACCATAGTTGATACTTATTATTGTTATTTAATAATATATGATAAATATTTATTAGATAAATAAGAGTAGTAATATATATATATATATATATATATATATATATATATATATATATATGTATATATATATATATATATGTGTGTGTGTATGTATATATATATATATATATATATATATACATACACACACACATATATATATATATATATATACATATATATATATATATATATATATATACATAATATATATATATATATATATACACATATATATATATATACATATACATATACATATACATATATATATATATATATATACATATACATATACATATATATATATATATACATATACATATACATATATATATATATATACATATACATATATATATAATATATACACATAGTACATATATATATATAGATATACATATATATATATACATATACATATATATATATACATATATATATATATATATATATATATATATATAATATACATATATATATATATATATAACCATATATATAAATATACATATATATATATATATATACATTTATATACTATATACAATATTATATACATATATATATGTTATATACATATATATATATATATATATATATATATATATATATATATATATATATATATATATATACATATATATATATATATATATATATATATATATATATATATATATATTATATATATATATATATATATATATATATATATATATATATATAAGCTAATAAATATTTATCATATGTATAATATTTAAAAATAATTCATAACAATAAGATAGAGAAGGATAGATATTAATTCTTAAGGCTGATAGGCGACTAAACATTTGATTTCATCCATTAGATTTTAAAAAAAAATCTACAAATCATTAACAACTCCATTGATTTTGACACATTTTGGTATTAAGAGATAGAAGACAACTTTGTATTCTCCACAATAGAATGGAGTTGTAGATAGAATGAACCTAACCTTGATGGAGAACTCTAGGAGTATGCTGAATGGTGCTTGACTAGAACAAAATTTTTGGGCTAAAGCTGTAGTCA
>BSBK01014331.1:52500-75000 GCA_027943335.1 Chamaecyparis obtusa | reverse complement strand
GTACAAGTCTATTAGAGTTAACTAGACCTAATTGTAGACCTATTTGGACTAATAAGACTTATTAGGACTAATTAGGACCTATTCTATGACTATTAGGACCCAATTAGAATCAATGAGAACCAATTAACACCTAATTAGCCTTAATTAGGACTAATTAGGACTTAATAGGACTAATTAGGACCTTTTAGGACCTATTAGGACTAATTAGGATGTATCAGGACTTATTAGAACCTAATTAGGACTAATTAGGACCTATTAGGACTAATTAGGATCTAATAGGACCTATTAGGACTAATTAGGACCTAATAGGACCTATTACAACCAACTAGACTCAATTAGGACCAATATGGACCATCTAGACTCAATTAGGACCAACTAAACACAATTAGGACCAATTAGGACCTAATAAGGTCCTATTAGATTCAATTATGACCTATTAGATCTAATTATACTCAATTAGGACCAATTAGGACCTAATATGAACCAACTAGACTCAATCAGGACCAACTAGACATAATTATGACCAATTAGGACCTAATTAGGACCTAACATGACCTACTAAACTCAATTAGGACTAATTAGACTCAATTAGGACCAATATGCACCTACTATGACCTATTAGACTCAATTAGGAGCAATTAGGACCTAATATGGACCAATTAGGACCTAACACGACCTGTTAGACTCAATTAGGACTAATTAGACTCAATTAGGACTAATTAGACTTAATTATGGTTGGTTAGGACCTAATATGGACCAACTAAACTCAATTAGGAGGTCAACTAGACTCAATTATGACCAATTAGGAACAATTAGGACCTATTAGATTCAATTATGACCTATTAGATCCAATTATAGTCAATTAGGACCAATTAGGATGTAATATGACCTATTATACTCAATTAGGACCAACTAGACTCAATTAGGACCAATATGGACCAACTAGACCCAATTAGGACCTAATTAGGACCTATTAGATCTAATTATACTCAATTAGGACCAATTAGGACCTAATATGGACCAAGTAGACTCAATTAGGACCAACTAGACACAATTATGATCAATTAGGACCTAAGTAGGACCTATTAGGACCTATAATGACCTACTAAACTCAATTAGGACTAATTATACTCAATTAGGACCAATTAGGACCTAACATGACCTACTAAAGTCAATTAGGACTAATTAGACTCAATTAGGACCTATTAGGACTAATTAGAACCAATTAGACTCAATTAGGACCAATTAGGACCTAACATGACCTACTAAATTCAATTAGGACCAATTAGGACCTAATATGACCTATTAGACTCAATTAGGACCGATTAGACTGAATTGGGAGCAATTAGGACCTAATATGGACCAATTAGGACCTAACATGACCTATTAGACTCAATTAGGACTAATTCTAGACTTAATTAAGATTGTTTAGGACCTAATATGGACCAACTAGACTCAATTAGGAGGTCAACTAGACTCAATTATGACCAATTAGGAATTTTTAAGACCTAATTAGGACCTATTAGATTCAATTATGACCTATTAGATCCAATTATAGTCAATTAGGACCAATTAGGACCTAATATGACCTATTAGACTCAATTAGGATGACCTAGTCTCAATTATGACCAACTAGACTCAATTAGGACGAACTAGACACAATTATGACCAATTAGGACCTAATTAGGACCTATTAGATTTAATTATGACCTATTAGATCCAATTATAGTCAATTAGGACCAATTAGGACCTAATATGACCTATTAGATTCAATTAGGACCAACTAGACTCAATTAGGACCAACTAGACACAATTAGGGCCAATTAGGACCTAATTAGGACCTATTAGATTCAATTATGACCTACTAGATCTAATTATACTTAATTTGGACCAATTAGGACCTAATATGGACCAACTAGACTCAATTAGGACTTATTACGACCTAACATGACCTACTAAACTCAATTAGGACTAATTAGACTCAATTAGGACTAATTAGGACCTAACATGACCTACTAAAGTCAATTAGGACTAATTAGACTCAATTAGGACCTAATATGATGTATTAGACTCAATTAGGACTAATTAGACTCACTTGGGACCAATTAGGACCTAACATGACCTATTAGACTCAATTAGGACTAACTAGACTCAATTAGTAACAATTAGGAACAATTAGGACCTATTAGATTCAATTATGACCTATTAGATCCAATTATAGTCAATTAGGATCAATTAGGACCTAATATGACCTATTAGACTCAATTAGGACCAATTAGACTCAACTATGACCAATTAGGACCTAATATGGACCAATTAGGACCTAACATGACCTACTAAACTCAATTAGGACTAATTAGACTCAATTAGGAACAATTAGGACCAACTAGACACAATTATGACTAATTAGGACCTAATTAGGGCCTATTAGGACCTAACATGACCTACTAAACTCAATTAGGACTAATTAAACTCAATTAGGACCAATTAGGACCTAATATGACCTATTAGACTCAATTAGGACCAATTAGGACCTAATATAGACAAATTAGGACCTAATATGGACCAATTAGGACCTAACTTGACTAATTAGACTCAATTGGGACCAATTAGGACCTAACATGACCTATTAGACCTAATTGGGACTGACTAGACTTAGTTATGACCAATTAGGACCTAATTAGGACCTATTAGATTCAATTATGACCTGTTAGATCCAATTATAGTCAATTAGGACCAATTAGGACCTAATATGACCTATTATACCAACTTATACTAATTATGACCAATTTATATTTCATACATGTGTAGGAAATGCTCAAGAATCACAACTTGAACAAGCTACCCAACATTCAGAAGTTGGAGAAGGGTCATCACAAGCTCAACAAACCCAACCTTCAGAAGTTGGAGAAGGGTCATCACAAGCTCAACAAGCCCAACCTTTAGAAGTTGGAGAAGGGTTATCACAAGCTCAACAAGCACAAGTCTCAGAATATCAAATAAGTACACATCTCAAGCTCTTTATCTCACTGAGTCTCTCAATTTAGTCATTGTCTCAATTTAGTCTCTTATTGGTGAATATACATTTTGGGTCTTTCCCCTAAGAATAAGTTATTATTTTTGTTGTGTACATGCAGCCTTTGATTATGAAAATGTTGGACAAAGGGCATCCCAAGTTGATTCAACCCACGGTCAAACAAGTATGTGTTTCTCTCATTAATGTATAATAATTTATAGGTAAAACATGTTCAAGAGCTTGTAAATACGTATTTCATGAAGGTCCCCTTAAGATGAGATATTAAGATTTTTTATTTTATTTTATTTTCTATGGAAGTGCAAGAAACATATGTGAATGATAGTTTACTCCAACAGTTGAAGAGAAAAATTAATCATAAAAGCATAGATCATTTAATTGAAATGGATGTGGAAAAATTGAGAGATTATGCTAAACAACCCATAAATATTATGAAGAGGGAATTGAATAAAAAGTCTAAGAAAATAATGAAACAATTTGAGAATCTTGGTACACTTGAAAAAACTCAACTATTGTCAATTACACTTCTGAAAGATGAGTTAATAGAGCCATTAAAATTATTGGGTGTAGATGCAAGTTTGAAAAAGTTAAAATCAAGTAACGCACAAAAAAATATTGTTGACAGTGTTAAGGAAGGTTTGCATTCCATTGGGAAAACAACTAGATCTACAGATAGGTCCATTTCAAGAAGAGTGATACTGACATCTATTTTAAATAAAAACATGTCCCAAAGAGGATAAATTTCTTCACTTTCATCTCAGATCAGGTACAGTAGGAAGACAATGACAGACTATTTGAAAAGAAGAATCAGTTTGGATGATACTACATTGGAAGGTAATTGGGCACTAATGTGTAGAGCTCCTCGGTCTGATAGAATTAATGAAATAGTTAGGAACTTAGTTACATCATTTTTGATTGATCATACTCATCATTCACCAAATACAAGAGACATTATCAAGAAGAGGACTGGGCCTAAGGAATATTTCCACCACACCAAACATTGTTTGGACACCACACAACATGAATTGTATCTCTCATTTTGTAACTCAAATCCTGACATTAAGATTGGAACAACAATGTTTGAAAGATTAAAGCCATTTTTTGTAAAGATAAATAAATCTTTTGAAACTTGTTGTTGTTGATATCACATTGAATTCCATCTCTACTACCAAGGGTTTAGAAAGATGATAGAAGAAAGTGGTGGTTCTCAAAATGATTTCCCTAAATGTCCAAGTCAATTCATAACATCAATCTTATGTAACAAATCAATTGATCATGAAATACCTAAAATAGATTGCATAAGAGGAGCTTGTCAAACATGTGGGGATTTGGCTAAATTTTCTTTGAGACTTGAAGATACTGTCATGGCGAGGATGATAAAATGCAAGAGATAAAAGTACATAAAGTTTGAAACAAAAGTCGGGAAAGAATCAACAAGGTTGGAATATGTAGAAGATGAGATACCTGTTGCAACATTTATGGAGAATTTTCATAAATTGATTCAACCATACATACGACATGTTTTTTTTCACTAAATGGTAGGTAGAACAATTCCAAATACAAAAAGTATCTTTTCAAGTTGGACAAATTTTATCAGTTGTTGATTTTGCAGAGAACTACTTCTTTGTATCTCAAAAGACAACTTCAAGTAGAACACTACTATACAGAGCAAGTGACTATCATGGTACATGTGTCTTATCGACATGCACAATTAGATTTGGATGGTGTTGAAAGTACATATGAAGCATGAGTCATAAAGAAAGAATATCACTTTTACATTAGAGATGATAAAGAGCATGACATACATTTTGTTGAGCATTACTTTAAGACATTTTTTTGGATATTTGGAAAACAAAGGCATCAAAATTGAAAAGCATTTTGTTTGGTTGGATGGATGTGCAGCACAATTTGAATCAGCAAGGCCATTTTACACACTATGTAGATATCATCGATACCAAAAGATACCACATATTTGGAGTTTCTTTGAGAGTGGACATGGAAAGGGAGAGCATGATGGTGGAGAAGCTTGTATCAAACGTGCTTTAAGAAAGTATCAACTGGACTATCAGGGATAATCATATAAATAATGCTCATGATGTAGTTGAGTGGCGCAATATGCATTTTATGGTGCCAAATCATGATAACACATCATCACGATTAGATCGAGTCATACCCTTTTGAGTATTCTGGGAGATAACAGGTACTAATTTTAAATTTATTGATCATTGTTTGAGTTAACTTATATATGTGTCTTTAATTTTTACATGTGACCTCTCTATTGTTCAGGTTTTGATAGAAGATCAATCTATGGATGCAAGAGAGTAGAAAAAACAAGATCCCTACATTCAGTTATGTGTATGGATAGTAATGTGTGGTCATTGTACACTAGAGATTATTCATGCTTTTGTTATGACTGCATTTTTGAAAACTATGATGAATGTATCAACCAAAAATGTGGATATGTTAGTGAATGGAATTTGGTTCCACTAGATGTTACAAACTGTAGGACCCCTCCATTTTCCGCATCATGGTAAAAACACTCTGGTAAGAATTCTCATTGTCTTTTGCAATTTTCCTTAAATTTATATGTGGGCTTTACTCAGAATCATCATGGTACTTTATTTTTATGCAACAGACTAAGGAATTGAGACCCTTATAATGATTCTTCAATTATGTTTTCAGTACACTCTAGACTATATGTGTGTTTATTCTAGCAATGACATTAAGGTATTTTATCCTGATTATAATCACAAGACATTGCTATGACATTGAAATGATGAATTGGATTATTTAATTATGTATGATAGACACGTTGAAAATTATGTGATTAGTATGTGAGCTATATAGCTAGGGCAATTATGAATGTGTTCCTAATTCGAAAAGATAACATGTAGGAAAGCAAGATTTAGATTTATTGATGTTAGAATGCACATGCAGTTAAGAATTACTTTTGAATATGAGATTAAATATATATTTTCTTAGAAATGATTGTGCAATTTGGAATTGTTAGCTTAGGAGATGATGTTGCATTATTGTGTCATGAATGGATGAATAGATAGAGGATATACTATTCAGAAGTTAATTGAATGTGACGTCGTTCTGCACATCTTGATTATGTTATTATCATTACCAGAGTTACTAATGCTTGTCTAATGAGTGCAGGTACTAACCATGGTTTTGGGGGAGTCAAGCCAACATCTGTTTGTGACACCAAGGTCGCGTCCCGATGGGATATAGGACCTTCTTGTGTTGTGATGTTCATTTCGTAATGTATGTAGGTTTGTGTGTATTTAGGGAGTAAGATGTTTTATGTAATTAAAATTGGTTAATAGATATTGTCAAGTGTGATTGTAATGTGTAGAGGTGTCAATTGACACATGTGCAATGTTTTATGTGTTGGCAATGATCCACATGGAAGGAATTCATGTCACCTTCCTAGCCTAGTATTAGGTGGCCCAACCTTCTTCATAAGCTTGGTAAGTGCACCCATGAGATGGTCCCAATTCTTGGACTTTGAATTTCGAAGTTCACCTTGTAGGGAGGTTTTAAGGGGTCAGATAGGCACCTAGGGAGATATTTTGCATGAATAAGGAAGGTCCATGGGTTATACCTATGGGTAAGGGACCCTTTTGACCATAGGACACCCTAGGAGCACCTTGGGAAGCCCTCCAAAAGTGACATGTTGTAAAGTGGCGAAAATCCTAAGTCACATAGGTACCCTTGAGTCAAAAGCTTACAATTCACTCTTTCCCACTCACCTTCTAGAGTTTTCATGGAAGACCTTGGATAGAACACCCAATAGGAACCTTCCAACTCTTCCATGGGCATGGGAGAGTGTGTAGAGGGTATTTTAGAGGGAGGTTTAGCTTTGGGCTCCCCAAGGACCCACTCTCCAACTTTGGAGACAACTAGGAGTTTGGAGAAAGTTAGAGCTTGGTTGAAGAAGAAGAGGACTCCACATTCATTATGCATTTTACTTGCAGCAAGGTTAGTGAATCCTTCTCTCCTATGCAATATGGTTTTAGAATGGAATGAATAAGAGGAGTGCTTATGCATCTTGTGGTAGTGTATGTAGTGTAGTGTTGTGGATTTCATGCTCTCTGGAGCTTGTGGATTCTTCATGTGTTTGTGTTTATTACTTGCACTTGAGTTTTGATTTTGGGTTGAGCAAGAACCCACTCACTTGTTGAAGGCTTGAGAATGAGCCTCTTATGGAAGCCATGTATGTGAAAGTTTCATTAAAGAGCCTCTCTTGTGTATATGTGAAGTTTATCTTTGTGGCTGTGTGTGTGTTGAGAGAATGCATATGTGAATGGATATGTAATGTTGTTTGTGTGTCTTCCCGTTGGCTTGAACTCCCCTTGCTCGGGGGTGGTCCATGTAATGGGCCTATGGAAGGGAGGAGAGTGCCATGGTTGTCTTGGGTTTTTTTGTGTTTTGTTTTATTGCAGGATTTTGGAGCCATGAAGCCTTTTTGGTTGGAGATTAAACCTTGTGAAGATTTGAGATGTTATCTTTTTTTTTATGTTGGAGTACTTTGTATTGTGTATGAAATCTTGAAAGGAGATCTTGTGTCATCCATGAGCTTGAGAACTTTGTGATGGAGATTCACTCTCCAAGTCTTGCATTAAAACAAGTGTTGATGAAATGCAATGTGAGAAAGTGCATGTAAATTTTGTTAAAAGATTCATTCATGTTATGGCAAAATCTTGTTCTTGTGAAAAAGAAAAGATTATTGAGCTTTCATTATATTTTAAATCTTGTATTTGAAGTAAATGAATTGAATTCCATAGTAAATAAATCTCTGTTTCATATCCTTGTATCCATGCAACATATTGTGCTCTTGACTTGTTATTTGAGTGAGAAAAATCTAAGTTAAGTATGCAATCAAAAATGAAATTTTAGATCTTTAGAATAATCTAAAAAGAAACTAAAATCGACTTCTAAAATTAAAAACTTTATCAAATTTAAATCAAGTTGATATATTAGCCTTATTGCAAAAAATGACATTCAAAATAAGTTGTTTGAGCATTTAGCTCTCTGGAATTTGTATGAAGGAGGAAAATATCCTCTTACCACAGAGAATATTCTCCTCCTCCTTTTAACAACAAAGGCTAATGAGGTTTATTATACTAACCTACATTTTAAATCAATTCTATAATGATTAAAATAAACCTTACAAAAAAAAAAAACTATAAAATTCCATCACCCACTTGTAGTGGACCCCACCAAGGCCTCTCCTAGGCGCAGGTGATGTACAAAGGGAAGGTTATATAATTAATTTTCTAGTCTCATCAACCCCTACGTTGGTCTTTGGCTAAGACAATATCATCTAATAAAAGAATTATACACTTTCCTTTCATTGGCCCTTATAACTTAGCGATAAGTGATGTCAGGACATATGAAATCTTGTGAAGGCTTCTTCCATGCGTACTTGGTTGGCTGGAAAGTCTGACATGTACCCATCCCTTGAAGGGGGCACCTCCCCTTGCTTTTGTCTTGGAGGAAACCAAAGACCTTCATTTATATGTTAGTTTGATATGTTATGGAGGGGAAGGTATTATATGATTCCTAATGCATATAAATCTGTTTCCTACTCCCAAAAGTGGCGCCACTTTTTGGTGGGCTTTTCAACCCTCTTAAAAAGTGCGCCCAATCATGTTAGCTGTCATGTTTCCTAGTACATGTGTCTAGGGGAGGAAGCTAGGCATAGGGTGAAGTGTGGACATGTGTAGAAGGGATAGGTTAGGAGGTAGGGAATGTTAGGAGATGGGTAGATTAGTGTTTAGTTAGGATGAATATTATTCTGCTTAGATAAATTTAAATTTTGTAAATAATTTGCATTAACAATAGGATATTGTTATGAGATTTATTTTGTATAATTTAGTTGTTAGTTTTTTTTTAGTTGATTGGAGTATTACTTAATATATTGGGTATTACTAATTAAATATATGATAATTTAATAATTAATTAATATTTGATTTAATTGGTATCATTTAGTAATTATTTATTAATTAATATATTTATTTATTATTTAATTATTATTAATTATTGAATTTAATACCCAATGATATTAGAAATTTGATAATTAATTTATAATCATATTAATGAACTAGTGCACTTGGACAAGTCTTGTATAAGTTCAATCATTATATAATAAGAGGTTATAACCCATCATATTATGGATCCGAATACCACATCCTTATTATTTTGATTAATAAGACGACATTAATTTGATCGTATGGAATTTGATAACCCATATTTATAAAGACATTATCTAAAGATTATCCTTGACAACGTTCTTTTAACCCTAGAAACTTTTGTGATTTCTTAAACAATGAAAAGTACGTAAATTCAAATAACGAAACCTCCTAGCTTGTAAACCCACTTGGCATATCGTGCTTAGTCTAAGTGTAACTCTAGATTGGACTTATTGTTGATATGTTAGACACAATTATGTAATCAGTGGATTATTAAGTAAAAGAGTTTTTGGTCAGAATGGGTAGGATTGGAAGATGGTAGGTTTTTCTCTTAGATCTGATAAGTTGAGTGTTTTAGTTAATCATAGTTCCGGTTCCCTAAGATGTAATTAATATAAGAGCTATTGATACAGCTTAACCCTTGAGTTATATAGATAGGATATCTTATATCATTGGTAAACCTTAGTCAGTATATGTCATCAAAGGTAATTCATGATTTGGATAAGAACCTTGTCTAGCTATTAATCAGATACAAAACATCACATTAACATATGATCCTATATTGCATCCTAGACATGACTTGATAGGGTGTCCTGTTTGTGAATAGTTTAATTCTAGTTAAGTCTTTTGTAAAGGGTCACTCCATTAAGACAAGCAGTGGTTATGTTATCCTGATAGAATTCTTGATTAGACCTCGTTGTCAATACCAATTGCTAATCGCGAATCGATCTTTCAGTCCCTATTGAACTTAGGGCAATCCCCTCCGTCTTAATTAAAGTTCCCTTTGTCTTGACTGTATTCTAGTGTCCTTGGAGACCATCTTGGATAACAAATTGTTTAATTGATGTCTTGAGATACGTTGCCAAAGGTTACCCCATTAATCAGCAACATTGAATTAGACTTAACTAATCATTTAAAAAAAAAAATTGGTGTGTTTTTAGTGTGTTTTTGATGGGCATGACACTTGGTATCAGAGCACTGGGTTCAACCCTAGGAACCTATGTGCCATTACGCTTTGCGAGGTAAGTGTCCACGTTATGGTAAAAATGTACTTTTGAGATATGGTAGATGATTAGGAAAGTAGGTGAGGATGTCGATATCCTCAACTCGAGAGGGTGCAAAAGAATGAACTAAAAAGTTCCAGTGAGGTCAAGGAGCCCTTTCAGATAACCACCTACCTAAGACCCATAGTTTAAAAAGCTACCTGCCTAGGGTCTAGGGCTTTATAGTAAATACAGTTAGTATGCAAGGAAAATCAACTAGTCATTCAAGGAGAATTTAACGGAGAAATTATTAATTCTGAAGTTGAGTAATTCTTAATAATAGAATTAATTAAAATAAAATCCCAAAAGGGGTAAATACAAAACCAATACACATGTTGCCTTGGTAGACCTGATAAAGTAAACATTAATCCGCCACTTAGCGAAGTATTATTATACATTAAGTGGACTATTAATGTAATGACATCTAATGATTAATCCGTGCCAAGTAGTTAGTTAAGCCTAATGGTGATATTAGAATAACATTACTTTCTCTACAAAGGTGTAATATGGGATTAACCTTATATATTTCTTGGTATTAAAATAAAAATTATTGAGGAAGGTAGAGTTATTTAAATGATAATACTACAAATTGCTACTAAACTAAAGTAAAATAGGGAATCGATATGTTACGAATTTAAAGATGGGCAAGTATGGTTCTATGGTTAATTATATAGTACCCATAATAAAGATACAATATGGTCTAATCAAACTATACGAGACTTCAAATATTGATAAATAGGATATTAGCTAGTGGGAGAACGTTAATGTATCCAATTAGTCATTGGATACTATAAATTAAATTATGAAGAATTAATTATTGTTTGCCTACGTATCAAGAGAATCATTATTTTAATCAGAGTCTAATGACAACAAACCTAGTCTTATATAAGCAATTATCTCATCGACAATTATTGGATTAATTGAAATACTAATACCCGAACTATCTAAGTGATGGATAACCATAGGAATCGAATAAATGATGGATTGAATATGGGACGTTACTAACCTTTAGACCCTAGTTATAACCTTATCAACTTAATAAGTAAATTAGTAACTAAACATTGTGTATAAGGGACGTTGCCATGTGGCATGATTTTCCCTCTGAATACTTGCTGATGTAAACTTTAGATAGTTGTTACCTAATAACTTGCTAACTTTTTCTCTAAGGTAATTGGCATTTTGTTAAAATTTGAAAATGTTCTCTCATCAGATGATAAATTGCTTGCACCTAGCTTATTAAGAATTGAAAATGTAAATGCATAGAGTAGACACGATTAACAAATGGTACAATGCTTCTTAATTAGAATGTTGAAATTTGTCCTTGTTTCAATTATTGATCTTAGGAGATGTAAATGTGTTGGAAGACCATGAAACTTATGCAAATTAAGTTATATTCCTTGTGTATTATGTAGTGATTGTGAATTTTCTTTTACAATGGAGAAATGAAATTTGTACGTTCAATTAAAGGACTTTGGTATGTAACTGTTGTGAGTTTCCTTTAAGCTCACTATGAAATATGGAAATGAGGAATGAGGATAAGTGTAACATTGATGTTAGAGGGTTTAAGGATATTATGATAAAAAGGTAAAGTTGTAATCATTTTATAAATATGTCTTGATTCATGTTGTGTAATCCCTCGTAAATGTGAATGAACCTGTGCCAGTGCTTGTGATGGGTGTTGTGAAGAAACCAGTGCTTGTTTTGTGTTGCATGGAGGGATGTGAGTGAGCATCACCCATGGGATATCTGCTTGTTAGGGGTATGGGGATACCATATTCCCTATTCGTTGATACTTGTCAGTATGTGTGTTACCTTTCTGAGTTATAGCTTGCGGGGTATTTTGTGTTGGGGTAGTGTTATTACCCGTTCCTGGGGTAGCACGTAAGGTGTGTGTCAGGCAACACGAAGCGACCTTAGCTTCCACTACTCGAGTCTCTTGGGTAGCATGTGTAGTGTATGTCTGGCAGCACGAGGTGACATGAACCTCAACTATTTGAGAAATGGTGTAAGAGACACTATCCCCCGTTTCCCCCATGATGACTCAGTATGTGTAGGGGTGGTAGCAGCCACAAAGTTTCTTGGTTATTATGGCAGTGCGTCTGCATTATAGCGGCACGAAGCGATGTCAGCTTCCACGAACCAAGGAATGTACTCACTACTTCCCCTTTTGATGAACCCAAGTATGAGGTTCATGTGTGTTTATCCTTTATCCCCACAGTTGAGCATTGTATCAGTATCTGATGTGAGACTCTATTGGATAGATTGGGCAGTACATTGATGATTCATAGCTTCACTTGTATTCGTTGAGATCCAGCACGAGGCGGGAAGTGTATGCCCTGCTGTGATGTATTCCGTACTGCACATGTTCCGACATGATGCATGAGGTACGATGCCACGCCCACTGATGTTCCGACACAGTGATAGGTGATGATGCCGTGTTGCTGATGGTAGCGAGCCGAGCTCGAGGACACGATGCCACGTACATGAGTACGTGAAGGCGCAGTATATGTATGTTATGTATTCCTACTTGATGCAGAGCGATTGGGAGACACTTGCATGCTTGTAGAGGGGCGCCCATGGATGCTCAGTCGTTGGACGTGGAAGTGCGTATGGGTTGACCCTAGCCATGTATACCTCTGGCTATAGTGATGACCCTGGAGGTATCACTTTTTGGAGTGTGTCCTATGCGTGTCATATCGGCAAGGAACATTACCATATGATATATTATCAGCATATGTTTTTTATTATTGTTTATGACGTGTGGGACGCCACATGAAGGGCTATTGTGACAGCCAGATGATGTTCCCTTCTTCCTCGTTGGTGACTATTTATGGTCACACAGTGATGTGTTGTGCATTTTTCATGATGATTTTTGGTTGTTTGTGCGGACCAACAATTTGTTATCTTTGCTTGTGAAGGTTTAGCCACAATTGTTGGGAATTCTTGATGCTATGATTTATTGTTGCGGAAATTTATTTTATATTATTGTTGAATTTGGAGACTTATTTTACTTTCTTTTATGACTTTGGTGGCTAAACTATTTTTCTTGCTGTTATTCGAATGTTGGTCCTATGTAGTAATGTGATTCCCTCACCAAGGATACAGATGGTAGACTTGGTGAGTGTATGCAAGGAAGCAGACATAAGGGAACCCTTGAGTATGAGACATGTGAAGCTGTTATGCAGCTAGTATTCACTACCACCTAGGAGTGGTGATTATTCCTTGGAGGAATTGTTATATGCATCATTGGATTACAGATATCAGATTTTGAGACAGATGAGATCATGGTATATACCCGGAGGACTGGACTATGTCCGCTCCTGAGCCTTTTGTTGTAATGTGTACTCCCGGTGATGTGGATTACAATGTGATTGTGTGGATTTGCATCTACTCATGGTTAGAGAGATGTCATATAAAATTAAGAAGTGGCATGAATAATTGTATTTTCAGTACCATGTGTGGTAATCATGATGTCATTGTGTTAATGAATCTTTGGTAATATTAAACTTTTCCTTGGTAAAAAGGGCATGATTGTGAGAATGCTAGAGCCTGCCAAAATATCTATGTGATTAATCTCACTAATGTTGTCATATGTCATTGTATGGTAGAAGTTTTTGTGGAAATTTTGATTGAAATTGTAGGAAATTTCTAAAAAACACATGAAAGATGCTAACAAGATATAGTCAAATTGTTATTGAATGTTAATATAAAGTTCAAGTGCATCATCTATTCTGGCATTAAAACTTGTTTAAGTTGTGTTCTTATGTACTTTCTTGTGGAAATTAGAAGAGCACTAGAAAATAATTTAATTAATTATTGTTACAAGATGGTTGCAACTAACCTTTGCGTGACAAACATGGTTATATTGTTGGGACGAGGAAAAAGCATAGTTGTCCCTAGAGGCTAACATGCAGGAAGTTAGGACTGTGGATCAAGCTGAGTTACTAGAGGGTGATAGCACAACCTTGCGACTTCCAGGAGTAAGTCGAGACCTAGGGGGGGAGGGTGTAGGACCCCTCCATTTTCCGCATCATGGTAAAAACACTCTGGTAAGAATTCTCATTGTCTTTTGCAATTTTCCTTAAATTTATATGTGGGCTTTACTCAGAATCATCATGGTACTTTATTTTTATGCAACAGACTAAGGAATTGAGACCCTTATAATGATTCTTCAATTATGTTTTCAGTACACTCTAGACTATATGTGTGTTTATTCTAGCAATGACATTAAGGTATTTTATCCTGATTATAATCACAAGAAATTGCTATGACATTGAAATGATGAATTGGATTATTTAATTATGTATGATAGACACGTTGAAAATTATGTGATTAGTATGTGAGCTATATAGCTAGGGCAATTATGAATGTGTTCCTAATTCGAAAAGATAACATGTAGGAAAGCAAGATTTAGATTTATTGATGTTAGAATGCACATGTAGTTAAGAATTACTTTTGAATATGAGATTAAATATATATTTTCTTAGAAATGATTGTGCAATTTGGAATTGTTAGCTTAGGAGATGATGTTGCGTTATTGTGTCATGAATGGATGAATAGATAGAGGATATACTATTCAGAAGTTAATTGAATGTGACGTCGTTCTGCACATCTTGATTATGTTATTATCATTACCAGAGTTACTAATGCTTGTCTAATGAGTGCAGGTACTAACCATGGTTTTGGGGGAGTCAAGCCAACATCTGTTTGTGACACCAAGGTCGCGTCCCGATGGGATATAGGACCTTCTTGTGTTGTGATGTTCATTTCATAATGTATGTAGGTTTGTGTGTATTTAGGGAGTAAGATGTTTTATGTAATTAAAATTGGTTAATAGATATTGTCAAGTGTGATTGTAATGTGTAGAGGTGTCAATCGACACATGTGCAATGTTTTATGTGTTGGCAATGATCCACATGGAAGGAATTCATGTCACCTTCCTAGCCTAGTATTAGGTGGCCCAACCTTCTTCATAAGCTTGGTAAGTGCACCCATGAGATGGTCCCAATTCTTGGACTTTGAATTTCGAAGTTCACCTTGTAGGGAGGTTTTAAGGGGTCAGATAGGCACCTAGGGAGATATTTTGCATGAATAAGGAAGGTCCATGGGTTATACCTATGGGTAAGGGACCCTTTTGACCATAGGACACCCTAGGAGCACCTTGGGAAGCCCTCCAAAAGTGACATGTTGTAAAGTGGCGAAAATCCTAAGTCACATAGGTACCCTTGAGTCAAAAGCTTACAATTCACTCTTTCCCACTCACCTTCTAGAGTTTTCATGGAAGACCTTGGATAGAACACCCAATAGGAACCTTCCAACTCTTCCATGGGCATGGGAGAGTGTGTAGAGGGTATTTTAGAGGGAGGTTTAGCTTTGGGCTCCCCAAGGACCCACTCTCCAACTTTGGAGACAACTAGGAGTTTGGAGAAAGTTAGAGCTTGGTTGAAGAAGAAGAGGACTCCACATTCATTATGCATTTTACTTGCAGCAAGGTTAGTGAATCCTTCTCTCCTATGCAATATGGTTTTAGAATGGAATGAATAAGAGGAGTGCTTATGCATCTTGTGGTAGTGTATGTAGTGTAGTGTTGTGGATTTCATGCTCTCTGGAGCTTGTGGATTCTTCATGTGTTTGTGTTTATTACTTGCACTTGAGTTTTGATTTTGGGTTGAGCAAGAACCCACTCACTTGTTGAAGGCTTGAGAATGAGCCTCTTATGGAAGCCATGTATGTGAAAGTTTCATTAAAGAGCCTCTCTTGTGTATATGTGAAGTTTATCTTTGTGGCTGTGTGTGTGTTGAGAGAATGCATATGTGAATGGATATGTAATGTTGTTTGTGTGTCTTCCCGTTGGCTTGAACTCCCCTTGCTCGGGGGTGGTCCATGTAATGGGCCTATGGAAGGGAGGAGAGTGCCATGGTTGTCTTGGGTTTTTTTGTGTTTTGTTTTATTGCAGGATTTTGGAGCCATGAAGCCTTTTTGGTTGGAGATTAAACCTTGTGAAGATTTGAGATGTTATCTTTTTTTTTATGTTGGAGTACTTTGTATTGTGTATGAAATCTTGAAAGGAGATCTTGTGTCATCCATGAGCTTGAGAACTTTGTGATGGAGATTCACTCTCCAAGTCTTGCATTAAAACAAGTGTTGATGAAATGCAATGTGAGAAAGTGCATGTAAATTTTGTTAAAAGATTCATTCATGTTATGGCAAAATCTTGTTCTTGTGAAAAAGAAAAGATTATTGAGCTTTCATTATATTTTAAATCTTGTATTTGAAGTAAATGAATTGAATTCCATAGTAAATAAATCTCTGTTTCATATCCTTGTATCCATGCAACATATTGTGCTCTTGACTTGTTATTTGAGTGAGAAAAATCTAAGTTAAGTATGCAATCAAAAATGAAATTTTAGATCTTTAGAATAATCTAAAAAGAAACTAAAATCCACTTCTAAAATTAAACACTTTATCAAATTTAAATCAAGTTGATATATTAGCCTTATTGCAAAAAATGACATTCAAAATAAGTTGTTTGAGCATTTAGCTCTCTGGAATTTGTATGAAGGAGGAAAATATCCTCTTACCACAGAGAATATTCTCCTCCTCCTTTTAACAACAAAGGCTAATGAGGTTTATTATACTAACCTACATTTTAAATCAATTCTATAATGATTAAAATAAACCTTACAAAAAAAAAAACTATAAAATTCCATCACCCACTTGTAGTGGACCCCACCAAGGCCTCTCCTAGGCGCAGGTGATGTACAAAGGGAAGGTTATATAATTAATTTTCTAGTCTCATCAACCCCTACGTTGGTCTTTGGCTAAGACAATATCATCTAATAAAAGAATTATACACTTTCCTTTCATTGGCCCTTATAACTTAGCAATAAGTGATGTAAGGACATATGAAATCTTGTGAAGGCTTCTTCCATGCGTACTTGGTTGGCTGGAAAGTCTGACATGTACCCATCCCTTGAAGGGCGCACCTCCCCTTGCTTTTGTCTTGGAGGAAACCAAAGACCTTCATTTATATGTTAGTTTGATATGTTATGGAGGGGAAGGTATTATATGATTCCTAATGCATATAAATCTGTTTCCTACTCCCAAAAGTGGCGCCACTTTTTGGTGGGCTTTTCAACCCTCTTAAAAAGTGCGCCCAATCATGTTAGCTGTCATGTTTCCTAGTACATGTGTCTAGGGGAGGAAGCTAGGCATAGGGTGAAGTGTGGACATGTGTAGAAGGGATAGGTTAGGAGGTAGGGAATGTTAGGAGATGGGTAGATTAGTGTTTAGTTAGGATGAATATTATTCTGCTTAGATAAATTTAAATTTTGTAAATAATTTGCATTAACAATAGGATATTGTTATGAGATTTATTTTGTATAATTTAGTTGTTAGTTTTTTTTAAGTTGATTGGAGTATTACTTAATATATTGGGTATTACTAATTAAATATATGATAATTTAATAATTAATTAATATTTGATTTAATTGGTATCATTTAGTAATTATTTATTAATTAATATATTTATTTATTATTTAATTATTATTAATTATTGAATTTAATACCCAATGATATTAGAAATTTGATAATTAATTTATAATCATATTAATGAACTAGTGCACTTGGACAAGTCTTGTATAAGTTCAATCATTATATAATAAGAGGTTATAACCCATCATATTATGGATCCGAATACCACATCCTTATTATTTTGATTAATAAGACGACATTAATTTGATCGTATGGAATTTGATAACCCATATTTATAAAGACATTATCTAAAGATTATCCTTGACAACGTTCTTTTAACCCTAGAAACTTTTGTGATTTCTTAAACAATGAAAAGTACGTAAATTCAAATAACGAAACCTCCTAGCTTGTAAACCCACTTGGCATATCGTGCTTAGTCTAAGTGTAACTCTAGATTGGACTTATTGTTGATATGTTAGACACAATTATGTAATCAGTGGATTATTAAGTAAAAGAGTTTTTGGTCAGAATGGGTAGGATTGGAAGATGGTAGGTTTTTCTCTTAGATCTGATAAGTTGAGTGTTTTAGTTAATCATAGTTCCGGTTCCCTAAGATGTAATTAATATAAGAGCTATTGATACAGCTTAACCCTTGAGTTATATAGATAGGATATCTTATATCATTGGTAAACCTTAGTCAGTATATGTCATCAAAGGTAATTCATGATTTGGATAAGAACCTTGTCTAGCTATTAATCAGATACAAAACATCACATTAACATATGATCCTATATTGCATCCTAGACATGACTTGATAGGGTGTCCTGTTTGTGAATAGTTTAATTCTAGTTAAGTCTTTTGTAAAGGGTCACTCCATTAAGACAAGCAGTGGTTATGTTATCCTGATAGAATTCTTGATTAGACCTCGTTGTCAATACCAATTGCTAATCGCGAATCGATCTTTCAGTCCCTATTGAACTTAGGGCAATCCCCTCCGTCTTAATTAAAGTTCCCTTTGTCTTGACTGTATTCTAGTGTCCTTGGAGACCATCTTGGATAACAAATTGTTTAATTGATGTCTTGAGATACGTTGCCAAAGGTTACCCCACTAATCAGCAACATTGAATTAGACTTAACTAATCATTTAAAAAAAAAATTGGTGTGTTTTTAGTGTGTTTATGATGGGCATGACACAAACACAAATGACATTCAGGATGAAAGCTTTGATGACACTCCATTGATTTCTACAGATTATGACCATATTTCAAGTTTGATCAAAATTGGTATATGTGTGTTTATGTACATGTTTTTAAAAAGGACTCATAAGTTCTCAATTCATTTAAATAAAGTTTGTTTAATTTATATTTACAAGTTCCTAAAATTAAAAGTTCACTTTAAATGCAGGACATATTTTTGTAGTAGTAGAGCCTGGAAATGTGGAAGATGTTAGTTACTATTTATTATGTTGTTGTAAGGAAAGGATGAAGCTAACATAGAGTGAAACAAGGAATGGAATTATGTTTCCCATAGGTTCTAATACTGTATTTTTGTCTGTTTATATGGTTAGTATTTATCACATCTATATATTTAACATTGAGGAACACATTGTGTAGGTTCAGTTGTCGTGCAAGGAACATATTTGAAGCAAACAAAAATACTTAAACAAGGGATTCATTTTATTGATTATCAACCTAACAATAAGGTTTATCAGTATAGTCATCTTGTAATTGCCACTATCCTATCTCTTGTTCCTGTGATGAGACATGGCATTCGTAAGTGGAGACTTGATACTAACGACCATGAGAGAATATTAAATGTTATTCGAGAGAGAGATGAACCACTTGATGTGGAATAAATCACGCATGAAATATGATTTGAACTAAATTTTTCACGGGTGAGACTAGAGGTTTTCTTAGCTCCATTCTTTCCTACTAGTGCCCATAGTGAATGGAGCTTGAATTAAATTAAAACTTAAGAATATATAGATCTCAAATTTATGTCTTACAAGTGGATATGATATATTAATTATCCACCTGAATATGAAGTACTCTAACTTTGGAATATGAATGTGTGTATGTATTGAATTTGCATGTGTTACATTAGGATATGCATGTTTTAAATATAAAATCTACTTGAAGTACAACAACATTAAATTAAAAGTATGTGCACACAACTATTATCAAATGTACATTTAAATCAAACATGTGTACAATAAAACATCATTCATGTATGTAATCTATTGAATTCAAACATGATTCATGTATGTTTAATCTATTGAAATCAAGTTCATCAAATTTAAATTAAACATGTACATGTGTATATGTAATCTATTGAAAGTATTGAAAATTTACAAGTTCATCACACACATGCACATGTATCTAGAGTGAAAGTATATATAATGTATGCATGATACATCAATCATGTGTGTAGATCAAGTACTATAAATATGAAACATATGAATCAATCATGCACATCAAACATTCTATCAAAAGCCCATCTAGAAATAAAATATAACATCAAACACATCAATCGGTCATGTAGAGTCTAGAAATGAAATATAGTTCATCAAACACAAATATATATATAATATGAAATATGTCTCTGATCAAATATGAAAGTTCCTAGGACTCATCATGTCGACTCCTCACTAAGCGGTCACATCTAGAGTGACTATCATGCTGTGAAGGATGTGTAGATCCCTACAAAGAAAGAGAAAACATGTTATAAAGTGTACAAGGATCTCTTAAGTTTGATTTAAAATATTGTACAAGAAAACATGTTATAAAGTGTGTAGACATAGATAATAAATTAAAAACTCACTTGTCCACTACTGATGTCATCATCGAGTGAGTCCCGATGACATGCACGATCAATACCCAAAGAAGGAGTAACAAGAGGCATATCCTGGTAGACAAAAAATAAATCAATTGATTAAAATTTTGAAAATAAATTTAAGTTTAATTGTAACATTAAATACATGTATATAATCTGATTTATACCTATGTAGGTGGTGGAAACTAATAGTACTCAGATTCACTAGCCTCAATCCTATCAACCAAGGTATCAAGATTTTGTTGTGCCTGGTCCAAGCTCAAATCTACATCTGCAACATGAGTAGACTCCACATGCCTCTCTAATGATGAATGTAATGGACTAACCAGATGAGATGGAATGGAAGTCATATCATCACGTGTCAACAAATCTAGATAACATGTAGTGGTCATGTTGAACTCAACATCGTCAAGACCAACATCAGGGAACTGATGACCTGCATTGACTGAAGGGTCTGTACGATGTGCCTCTCCCTATGCAACAATAGAGTGGTCAATAGGTGGATCCTCACGAGCACTACCACTATGGCCATGGTCTAGGTGAGAAGGATGTGACTGAGTGTATCTGATAGTACCCACACAAGATCTAACCTCTGATATGGGGATATCATGCTCTACTACTATAAATGCATATGCATCCAATAGATCCTCATCCAAGCTAGTCAGTGTCACCCGTGTCATATCGCCTGTAAGTCCCTCTAGGCTAGAAAGTGAAGGGATGTCTATTGCAATGTACATGTCATCTATGGTCCTCCTAGTGGATGCTGCACCTGATGATCTAGAGTGTCGTCAACACATCAGGTACTAACCAACCTGATCACTAGATATGGATGTGGCAACTACTTCAATGTCCCCCACACTATCAATCGCAGCTATAGCAGGAGCCCTCTGACCAACAATATCCTTGTGTACTAGTCATTGTTGATTAGCTGAATGATAAGCATCTCTATTAGCAAGCCTACCACACCCCTATTTGAGATGTCCTGGAAAATTAGTGTAATTAATAGCATGACCTAAACGAACCTCAACAAAAATTTGTTGTGCAAAGTACAGTGGAATCTGGTCCTTATTCGGATAACGACCATGGGCAGCTAGAAATATAGGGTATATCAATGTTGATATAGTAGGATCCTCACACCTAGTAACCTGATATCCCTTCACATAATTTTTATCTTCATAAGATGGGAAAACTTCCCCTTTCAGGGTTGCTTTAGGCACTAAAGCCTATACCTCCTTAAGAGAAAGACCAGAGCCAACCTCTTGTCTCTTCCTCTCAAGTATGGACTCTATAATATCTAGGGCATATGGAGTGGTACCATGAATGTCATCCCTAATGCTAATCAAGCTATTAAGGATGGACTGACACATCCTCTTATAGATAGTAGAGCTAGACATATTATTTATAGATTCTTGGAACCTTTGAATCTCTCTATTAGTGTGTGAAAATAATTCTGCAAGGGGAATCGGTGCTTCTACCATGTGTGATGTGTAATGATGTCTGATAGATCTAGAATATGTATGTACCTAAAAGATTTTATTTACTGTCAAATAAAGTCTACATATATACATGTACATTTTCCTAATTTAAATAAAAATAAAATTAAATACTATGTGTGCATTTCACTACATTATTTGAAAGTAAAATCAATTACATAAATTACATTTTAATAGGTCTAATGGGGTCTTAAAGGGTCATATAACCTATCATAGATCCTAATAGGTCCAATTGGGTATGTTTAATAGGTTAAATTAGGTATAATTAGGTCTAATTGGGGTATGATTAGGTCCCAATTGATCTAATTGGGTCTAATTAGGTGAGGCACTAATAAGTCTTAAGGGGTCATATTACTCATAGTGGGTCTAATTCGGTATTAAAGGGGTCATATAACAGGTATTATAGGTCCTAATAGGTTGAATTA
>BSBK01014331.1:0-47500 GCA_027943335.1 Chamaecyparis obtusa | reverse complement strand
AGAAGGGCTAGTACTATGACACTTGAGGTTAGAGAGCTGCAGAGATAAGTGTGAGCATTGTAAGAAGAGATCCGCAGACGAATGAATCTTAATGTCAGAGATCAAAGCGAGGATGAAGCTGAAGAAGAATATCAAGAAGGAGAAGTCGAAATTGTGAACCAGGAGGAAGAAAGGCTTTTTCGGGCAATTTCCAAGATTGGGAAAAGACCTAAGATTGAGGTTCCTACATTTTCTAGAAATCTTAACCCAGAGGAATTGATCAATTAGATCAATGAATGTGAGGAGTATTTTGAGTATGAAGATGTTGAGGATCCTGATAGGGTCAAATTGTGAAGGCGAGACTGAAAGGTCATGCGAAGATCTGGTGGCAAGAAATTCAATTGGAGTGAAATAGAAGAGGGAAAGATAAAATTACAAGATGGGATCGGATGGTGGATAAATTGAAGTGACAAATCATTCTTGTTGATTATGAGCTTGACCTACTAAAGAAAATGCAAAGTTTGAAGCAAGCAGGAAGATCTGTTCAAGAGTATACAAAGGAATTCTATCGACTCATCAAAATAGGCCATGCAGAAGCTGATAAGGAGAAAGTTGTCCGATACGTTAATGGGTTAAGGCCAAGCATTCAGGAGGAGTTGAATCTAGTTCGAATGAAAAGTATTGAGGAGGCATACCAATTTGCCCTAAAAGTAGAGGAAAAGTTGAACAAGAAGTTTGAGAGCAGGCAAAATGGAAGAGGTCGTGGTGGAAGATCTAGTAGACAGTCATATGGTGGCCGAAATGAAGATCTGAAAAAGAAGGACGAGGCCTAGTAGCAGCCAGAATCAGAGAGGAAATAATTCCAATCACTTCCAGGATTAGAGTAATAGAGATCAGAGAGGAAGAGGAAGAGGAAGAGGACAAGGATCTAGAAGAGGAGGCTTCCGTGTAACATGTTTTCATTGTGGAGAAGAAGGTCATAGGGAATTTGAATGTCCTCAATGCCAAGGCAGAATAAAAAGGAGAAATGAAGGCCAGGCCAGAGTTGCACATGTAGATGAAGATGCTAGATCATCAAATTATGAAGATGCTGAAAGAGGAGAAATGCTAATTAATAGAAGAGTCTTGCTAAGTGGTGAGAATGAACCTGAACAAAGGAGGAACCTGTTTTGCACTAGGTGCAAGTGTGAGGGTAAGTGTTGTGATGTGATTATCGATAGTGGAAGCACTAACAATTTGGTGTCAGAAGAGAAGGTGACAAAGTTGAAGCTTAGGAGATAGAAACACCCACATCCATATCAGATCGCCTGGGTGCAGGATGACCACAAGGTCATGGTCAGTGAACAGTGCCTAGTAAAGTTCAAGATCGGCGGGTACCAAGATGAGGTACTATGTGATATCATATCTATGGATGCATGTCATATGTTGTTGGGTAGGCCGTGGCAGTTTGACAAATGTGTTGTACACGATGGTCATGCTAATACCTATTCCCTGACAAAGGATGGAGTGCGACATAAGATAAAACCATTGAAGGAGACTGAAGAAAATGTATGTGGTAATGCAAGAATAACATTTTTTGATGGAAGAAAATTCCTAGATGGTATGAGGCATGAGCATGAGTGTTTTGCTTTAATTCCAAAAGCTGGTAAAGAAGAAGTAGATGATGTACCCATAGAGATTGCAGATTTGTTGAATGAGTTTCAAGATATTGTATCTGATAATGTACCTGATGGATTACCACTGGTAATGAAGATCAGTCATCAGATGGATTTGATTCCAGGAGCTAGTTTTCCAAACAAGGTAGCACACAGAATGACACCAGCAAAAAGTGAAGATTTGAATAGACAAGTACACGAGTTGTTGCAGAAAGGATTGATCCATGAGAGTCTGAGTCCCTATATTGTACTAGTGGTATTAGCACCAAAGAAGAATGGAAAATGGAGGATGTGTATAGATTCCAGAGCAATAAACAAGATCACAATCAAGTATAGGTTTCCATTACCACGAATGCATGATATTATGGATTGTTTGAGTGAAGCTTTGTATTTCTCAAAGATAGATCTGAAGAGTGGATATCACCAGATTTGGATCAGAGAAGGAGATAAATGGAAAACTACCTTCAAGACAAAGGAAGGACTATATGAGTGGCTAGTCATGCCTTTTGGGCTAACCAATGCACCGAGCACTTTTATGCAGCTCATGAATGAGGTTTTCAAAGAATTTTTGGGTAAGTTTGTCATTGTGTACCTAGATGATATTTTGATATTTAGCAAGACATTGGAAGAGCATATGATGCATATTTGTATGGTGTTTGAGAAGTTAAGAGATGAGAAATTATTGATTAATGTGAAGAAGTGCAGTTTTGTGAAGAAAGAGTTAGTGTATTTGGGATTTGTAGTTTCAGCACAAGGTCTAAAAATAGACCCAGAGAAGGTATAGGGTATCCTTGAATGGCCTACTCCAAGGAGTGCTACTGAGGTAAGATCTTTTCATGGTTTGGCTAGCTTTTACAGAAATTTTATCATAAATTTTAGCAGTATTTGTGGACCATTGAATGAAACAATGAGAGGGGATAGAAAAGAGTTTAAGTGGACTAATGGGGCAGAAAAGAGTTTTCAATTGTTGAAACAAAATGTTATAGAACAACCTATTTTAGCACTTCCAAATTTTAATAAGATGTTTCAAGTAGATTGTGATGCTAGTGGTACTGCAATAGGAGCTGTTATGAGCCAAGAAGGTAAACCCATTGCTTATTTCAGTGAGAATTTAAATGATCCCAAGAGAAAATATTCTGTTTATGATCAGAAATTTTATACTATAGTTCAAACATTAAAAAAGTGGAGACATTATCTACTTCCTAAAGAGTTTGTCTTGTATACTGATCATCAAGCTTTGTAATATTTGAATAGTCAGGAAAAGTTGAATCAGAGACATTTGAAATGGGTTGAGTTTTTGCAGAGTTATACATTTGTTTTGAAACACAGGAGTGGAAAGTCTAATAGGGTTGTGGATGCTCTTAGCAGAAGGCAACTATTGTTGATAGAAATGTAGATTGAAGTGGTTGGGTTCAAGGAACTCAAGAATTTGTATCCAGAGGATCCTAATTTTGGTGAAGCTTGGAAAGCTTGTACAGAACCTTTTACTCTAGACAGGATGAAATGGCTAGATTTTATCATCCAGGATGATATGCTATTTAGAGGGAGTTAGTTGTGCATTCCACGAAGTTCTATGAGGGTGAATCTCATCAAGGAGAAGCATAGTGGATGATTGGCTGGACATTTTGGTCATGATAAAACCCTTGCTTTGGTTGGTGAGAATTATTATTGGCCACAGTTGCAGCAAGATGTGAAGAAGTTTGTACAGAGTTGCAGAGTATGTCAGATGGCGAAAGGAGTGAAGTAGAATACAGGGTTGCATCAGCCATTACCTATACCAGAGAAGCCTTGGGAGGATATCAGTATGGACTTTGTTCTTGGTTTACCGATGACTCAACGGGGACATGTGATGCAGGAGCATCCTGGGTGTAAGAGCAATCTTGCATCACCCAAAAATATTTATGTTTTTATTTTCAATAAGGGTTATTTTGTGCAGAGCTGCTATTTATGGAAAGTTACTATTTTTGGTAATTTTTGTATGTGCTCAAAATAATCTAATTTCTTTCTTGGAGGTTCATTTTGGTCATATAAGTCTGCCAGTAAAGTTTCATTGCCAGATCAAGTGTATATTGGAAGATATTGAAGATTTTCGGTATTGGCAGCAGGGTAGAGAAAATTTGAACTCAGTTTTGAAGGCTTTAGAGGCCCTGGATGAGGTCGAAAATTTGGGTAACAGGCGCTTGCGCTGGTCAAGCCTGTAGAGCGCTTCGTGGCATTTCCGAAATGGGGTTATAGTAGCCAAGCGGGTCAACGGGTGATGACTTATGGTCTTCGGAAGTTGGACCACCTGAAATGGCAGAAAATAATTTTCTTCAAAATTTCTGTTCGGGTTTCAAAGGTTATCTTGAGCCGACTATGATGTAATAAAATGTAAAATAAAATAATGCTAAGTTTGGTCGGCCTTATTGGCTAAAATTCTGGAACCTTCCCAGGCGGTGGAAAATTGCCTATATAAGGAAGGCTGTATTATTGTCTTAGGCAGTTCAGAATAGTTCTGGGTAGTAGATCTAGGTATTGATTTGAGGCTTTGTCCTACAGAATATTGTAAGGAATGCCCATGTGGCTTTGCATAGTGTAATTCTGAAAGTTTGTAATTCCACATTTGTGGAGATAATAAGAAGCCAATTTTCTGTTCTTGCATATTATTGTCATTGTTTCTCTATTTCTGTTATGTGTTTGTGGTATTAAGAGGAGCACCCTTCATCAAGTGGTATCAGAGTAGGAGTTCTTGAGTGTGTAAATAGATCACCGACTGTGAGGCAGTTTGCACCAGGACAGTGGCTAGGGTTTCAGCGCGCATCGCGAAAATGCCTCCACGACGAGAACGTGGCGGAAGAGTTGGTGCTATGACACCTAAGGTTAGAGAGCTGCAGAGACAAGTGCGAGCATTGCAAGAAGAGATTCGTAGAGGAATGAATCTCAATGTCAGAGACGAAAGCGAGGATGAAGCCGAAGAAGAATATCAAGAAGGAGAAGCTGAAATTGTGAACCAGGAGGAAGAAAGACTTTTTCGGGCCATTTCCAAGATTGGGAAAAGACCTAAGATTGAGGTTCCTACTTTTTTGGAAATCTTAACCCGGAGGAATTGATTGACTGGATCAATGAATGTGAGGAATATTTTGAGTACGAAGATGTTGACGATCCTGATAGGGTCAAATTTGCGAAGGCCAGATTAAAAGGTCATGCGAAGATCTGGTGGCAAGAAATTCAGTTGGAGCGAAATAGAAGAGGGAAAGATAAAATCACAAGATGGGATCAGATGGTGGATAAATTGAAGTGACAGTTCATTCCTGTTGATTATGAGCTTGACCTACTGAAGAAAATGTAGAGTTTGAAGCAAGCAGGAAGATCTGTTCAGGAGTATACAGAGGAGTTCTATCGACTTCTCATCAGAACAGGCCATACAGAAGCTGATAAGGAGAAAGTTGCCCGATACCTTAATGGGTTAAGGCCAAGCATTCAGGAGGAGCTGAATCTAGTTCGAATGAACAGTATTGAAGAGGCATACCAGTTTTCCCTAAAAGTAGAGGAAAAGCTAAACAAGAAGTTTGAGAGTAGACAAAACGGAAGAGGTCGCGGTGGATGATCTGGTGGACGGTCATACGGTGGCCGAAATGAAGATCCGAAAAAGAAAGATGAGGCCAGTAGCAGTCAGAATCAGTGAGGAAATAATTCCAATCGCTTCCAGGATCAGAATAATAGAGATCAGAGAGGAAGAGGAAGAGGACAAGGATCTGGAAGAGGTGGCTTCCGTGAAACATATTTTCACTGTGGAGAAGAAGGTCATAGGGAATTTGAATGTCCTCAGCGCCAAGGTAGAACAGACAGGAGAAATGAAGGCCAGGCCAGAGTTGCACATGTAGATGAAGATGCCAGATCATCAAATTCTGAAGATGCTGAAAGAGGAGAAATGTTGATTAACAGAAGAGTCCTGTTGAGTGGTGAGAATGAACCTGAGCAAAGAAGGAGCCTATTTCACACCAGGTGCAAGTGTGAAGGTAAATGTTGTGATGTGATTATCAATAGTGGAAGCACTGACAATTTGGTGTCAGAGGAGATGGTGACAAAGTTGAAGCTCAAGAGACAGAAACACCCACATCCATATCGGATTGCCTGAGTACAGGATGACCACAAGGTCATGGTCAATGAACAATGCCTGGTGAAGTTCAAGATTGGCGGATACCAAGATGAGGTATTGTGTGATATCATATCGATGGATGCATGTCATATGTTGTTGGGTAGACCATGGCAGTTTGATAGATGTGCTGTACATGATGGTCATGCGAATACCTATTCCCTGACAAAGGTTGGAGTGCAGCATAAGCTAAAACTATTGAAGGAGACTGAAGAAAAGGTATGTGGTAATGCAAGGATAACTTTTGTTGATGGAAGAAATTTCTTAGATGGTATGAGGCATGAGCATGTATGTTTTGCTTTAATTCCAAAAGCTGGTAAAGAGGAAGTAGAAGATGTTCCTGTAGAAGTTGTAGATTTGTTGAATGAGTTTCAGGAGATTGTATCCGATAACGTGCCTGATAGATTACCACCAGTCAGAAAGATCAGTCATCAGATGGACTTGATCCCAGGAGCGAGTTTTCCGAATAAGGCAGCACACAGAATGACACCTGCAGAAAGTGAGGAGTTGAACAGACAAGTACATGAACTGTTACAGAAAGGATTGATCCGTGAGAGTCTGAGTCCCTGTGCTGTACCAGCGGTATTAGCACCAAAGAAGAATGGAGAATGGAGGATGTGTACAGATTCTAGGGCAATAAACAAGATCACAATCAAGTACAGGTTTCCATTGCCACGAATGGATGATATTATGGATTGTTTGAGTGGAGCTGTGTATTTCTCAAAGATAGATCTGAAGAGTGGATATCATCAGATTCGGATCAGAGAAGGAGATGAATGGAAGACTGCCTTCAAGACAAAGGAAGGACTATATGAGTGGTTAGTCATGCCTTTTGGGCTAACCAATGCACCGAGCACTTTCATGCGGCTCATGAACGAGGTTCTGAAATAATTTCTGGGTAAGTTTGTCATTGTTTACCTAGATGATATTTTGATCTTTAGTAAGACATTGGAGGAGCATATGATGCATATTCGTATGGTATTTGAGAAGTTGAGAGAAGAGAAATTGTTGATTAATTTGAAGAAGTGCAGTTTTGTGAAGAAAGAGTTAGTATATTTGGGATTTGTAGTTTCAGCAGAAGGTCTGAAAATGGACCCAGAGAAGGTATAGGCTATTCTTGAATGGCCTACTCTAAGGAATGCTACTGAGGTAAGATCTTTTCATGGTCTAGCTAGCTTTTACAGAAAGTTTATCAAAAATTTTAGCAGTATTTGTGGACCCTTGACTGAAACAATGAGAGGGGATAGAAAAGAGTTTAAGTGGACTAATGGGGCAGAAAAGAGTTTTCAATTGTTGAAACAAAAAGTTACAAAACAACCTGTTTTAGCACTTCCAGATTTTAATAAGGTGTTTCAAGTAGATTGTGATGCTAGTGGTACTGCAATAGGAGCTGTTATGAGCCAAGAAGGTAAACCTGTTGCTTATTTCAGTGAGAAGTTAAATGACACCAAGAGGAAATATTCTGTTTATGATCAAGAATTTTATGCTATAGTTCAGGCATTAAAGAAGTGGAGACATTATCTACTTCCTAAGGAGTTTGTTTTGTATACTGATCATCAAGCTTTGCAATATTTGAATAGTCAAGGAAAATTGAATCAAAGACATTTGAAATGGGTTGAGTTTTTGCAGAGTTATACATTTTTTTTGAAACACAGGAGTGGAAAGTCTAATAGGGTTGCAGATGCTCTTAGCAGAAGGCAACTATTGCTGACAGAAATGCAGATTGAAGTGGTTGGGTTCAAGGAACTCAAGAATTTGTATCCAGAGGATCCTGATTTTGGTGAAGCTTGGAAAGCTTGTACAGAACCTGTTACTCTAGACAGGACAAAATGGTTGGATTTCATCATCCAAGATGATATGCTATTCAGAGAGAGTCAATTGTGCATTCCACGAAGTTCTATGAGGGAGAATCTCATCAAGGAGAAGCATAGTGGAGGATTGGCTGGACATTTTGGTCGTGATAAAACCCTTGGTTTGGTTGGTGAAAATTATTATTGGCCACAATTGCAGCAAGATGTGAAGAATTTTGTACAGAGTTGCAGAGTATGTCAGATGGCGAAAGGAGTGAAGCAGAATACAGGGTTGTATCAGCCATTACCTGTACCAGAGAAGCCTTGGGAGGATATCAGTATGGACTTTGTTCTTGGTTTACCGATGACTCAGTGGGGACATGATTCAATTTTTGTGGTAGTTGATAGATTTTCAAAGATGGCACATTTCATTCCCTGCAAGAAGACTAATGATGCTGTTCATGTAGCAGAATTGTTTTTCAGAGAAGTAGTGAGACTTCATGGTTTGCCAAAGACCATAGTTTCAGATTGGGACACTAAGTTTGTTGGGTATTTCTGGCGTACATTGTGGAAGAAGTTGAAGACAGATTTGAAGTTCAGTTCATCACATCACCCACAGACTGATGGACAGACAGAGGTGGTGAATAGGAGTTTGGGAAATCTGCTGAGATGTTTGGTTGGGGATAAGCCAACAGGATGGGATTTGATTTTACCACAGGTAGAATTTTCATACAATAATTCTGTCAACAGGAGCACTGGTAAATCACCATTCTAGATTATATATGGAAGTAGTCCAAGAAATGCATCTGAGTTGAGAAAGATAGATAAAGGAGAAATAAGTAGTGCTGAGGCTGAGGATTTTGCAGAACATTTGAAGAATATCCATGGGGAGGTGAGGAAGCATATTACCAAGATGAACGCACAGTATAAGGCTAAGGCAGATGAGAAAAGGAGGTATAAGGAATTTCAGGTTGGTGATGAAGTCATGGTTCATTTGCGGAAGGAGCGGTTTCCAGTTGGTACATATAACAAGTTGAAAATGAAGAAGTTTGGGCCATGTAAGATACTGAAGAAGCATGATTCAGGAAATGCATATGAGGTAGAATTGCCTAGTGAGCTGAATATTTCACCAGTGTTTAACATTTCAGATTTGACAGAGTATCACGAAGGAGGTGTTGAAGATGAGATCACAGCAGCACAGTGGAGTATTCCAGCAACTAGTTCAGACACTAAGGAGATTGAAGATATACTAGATAGTCGTGTTGGAAGAAGCACAAGGAATAGGACATATGAAGAATATCTGGTCAAGTGGAAAGGACGGCCTGTTGAAGATTCATCATGGCTAACAAAGGAGGAGGTTAACCGTCTTGGTTTTCCTCTACACACCTGAGTCGTGACAGGCTCACTTCTCAAATTACCCCGGGTGTCTGATGCAGGAGCATCCTGGGTGTAAGAGCAATCTTGCATCACCCAAAAATATTTATGTTTTTATTTTCAATAAGGGTTATTTTGTGCAGAGCTGCTATTTATGGAAAGTTACTATTTTTGGTAATTTTTGTATGTGCTCAGAATGATCTAATTTCTTTCTTGGAGGTTCATTTTGGTCATATAAGTCTACCAGTAAAGTTTCATTGCCAGATCAAGTGTATATTGCAAGATATTGAAGATTTTCGGTATTGGCAGCAGGGTAGAGAAACTTTGAACTCAGTTTTGAAGGCTTTAGAGGCCCCGGATGAGGTCAAAAATTTGGGTGATGGGCGCTTTTTGGTCGGCCTTATTGGCTAAAATTCTGGAACCTTCCCAGGCGGTGGAAAATTGCCTATATAAGGAAGGCTGTATTATTGTCTTAGGCAGTTCAGAATAGTTCTGGGTAGTAGATCTGGGTATTGATTTGAGGCTTTGTTCTACAGAATATTGTAAGAAATGCCCATGTGGCTTTGCATATTGTAATTCTGAAAGTTTGTAATTCCACATTTGTGGAGATAATAAGAAGCCAATTTTCTATTCTTGCATATTATTGTTGTTGTTTCTCTATTTCTGTTATGTGTTTGTGGTATTAAGGGGAGCACCCTTCATCAACATGATTCAATTTTTGTGGTGGTTGACATATTTTCAAAGATGGCACATTTCATTCCCTACAAGAAGACTAATGATGTTGTTCATATAGCAGAATTATTTTTTAGAGAAGTAGTGAGACTACATGGTTTGCCAAAGACCATAGTTTCAGATAGAGACACTAAGTTTGTTGGATATTTCTAGCATACATTGTGAAAGAAGTTGAAGATGGATTTGAAGTTCAGTTCATCACATCACCCACAAACTGATGGATAGACAGAGGTGGTGAACATGAGTTTGGAAAATTTGCTGAGGTGTTTGGTTAGAGATAAGCCAACAGGATGGGATTTAATTTTACCACAGGCATAATTTGCATACAATAATTCTATCAACAGGAGCACTGGTAAATCACCATTCCAGATTGTATATGGAAATAGTCCAAGAAATGCATCTGAATTAAGAAAGATAGATAAAGGAGAAATAAGTAGTACTGAAGCTGAGGATTTTGTAGAACATTTGAAGAACACCCATGAGGAGGTGAGGAAGCATATTACCAAGATGAATGCGTAGTATAAGGCTAAGGTAGATGAGAAAAGGAGGCATAAGAAATTTTAGGTTGGAGATGAAGTCATGGTTCATTTGCGGAAGGAGCAATTTTCGGTTGGTACATATAACAAGTTGAAAATGAAGAAGTTTGGGCCATGTAAGATACTAAAGAAGCATGATTCAAGAAATGCATATGAGGTAGAATTACCTACAGAGCTGAATATTTCATGAGTGTTTAACATTTCAGATTTGATAGAGTATCATGAAGGAGGTGTTGAAGATGAGGTTGCAACAACACAGTGGAGTATTCCAGCAACTAGTTCTGATATCAAGGAGATTGAAGACATATTGGACAGTCGTGTTGGCAGAAGCACATGGAACAAGACATATGAAGATTCATCATGGCTAACAAAGGAGGAGGTTAACCATCTTGGTTTTCCTCTGCACACTTGAGTCATGACAGGGTCACTTCTCAAATTACCCCGGGTGTCTGATGCAGGAGCATCCTGGGTGTAAGAGCAATCTTGCATCACCCAAAAATATTTTTGTTTTTGTATTCACTAAGGGTTATCTTATGCAGAGCTACTATTTATGGAAACTTGCTATTTTTAGTAAGCTGGTCTTATGATCTTAGAACGTTCTAATTTCACATATGGAGGTTCATCTCAGTCATATCAGCCTGCCAGCAAATTTTCATGGCTAGATGAGGTCTAGTTTTGAAGATATTGAAGATTTTCGGTATTGGCAACAGGGTAGAGAAACTTTGAACTCAGTTTTGAAGGCTTTAGAGGCCTCGAATGAGGTCAAAAAATTGGGCAGTGAGTGCTTTGCGCCAGTCAAGCTTGTAGAGCGCTTTGTGGCATTTCTGAAATGGGGTTATAATAGTCAATTGGGTCAACTGGTATTGACTTATGGTCTCCGAAAGTCGGGCCACCTGAAATGGCAGAAAATCATTTTCCTTCAAAATTTCTGTTCAGGTTTCAAAAGTTATTTTGAGCCGACTTTGATGTAATAAATTGTAAAATAAAATAATTCTAAGTTTGGTCGGCCCTTAGGCCTAAATTTCTAGAACCTTCTCGGGCGGTGGAAATTGCCTATATAAAGAAGGCCCGTAGTGTTGTCTAGGGCAGTTCTGGGTAGTAGATCTGGGTATTCATTAGAGGCTTTGTCCTATAGAATATTGTAAGGGAATGCCCATGTGGCTCTGCATATTGTAATTCTAAAAGTTTGTAATTCCACATTTGTGGAGATAATAAGAAGCCAATTTTCTGTTCTTGTATATTACTGTTGTTGTTTCTCTATTTCTATTATGTGTTTGTGGTATTAAGGGGAGCACCCTTCATCAATATAAAACCTTACTTTTACATCTTATGACTCTAAATCATGTTGGTTAATGCCTAGATCATATGTCCCAAAAACCCTAGAATCAAAACCCCATTTCCAACATCAACATTATAAATCACTTTCTCTGCCTCTATGGGGGTCTAGAAGATTCACAAAATGTCCTCTAATATCACATTCACTTCACATATTGGTAGGATAAATTGATTTTACTCACTATACCATCTCTCTATAAATATTGTCATCATCATCAGACATCACCTAATCTTAGGCATTAACTTAATGAACCATTAGCCAAATATAGTTGAGAAGTTCTCATATCTCTATATTAGTTTTGATCTTAGTGTCAGTATTCAAGAGTGTCTCTCCCATGATTAGAGGGGTTCTAAATCTTTCTACAACAATAAAACCCAAAATGTTAGTTAATTTACCTAGAAAGTCCACTTTTCTAATTTATACTTTTTTCCTATTTTTCCCTAATTTGTGTTGTTTTTTTGTACACAATAGGTTTATCCTATGATGAATTTTTCATACTCTTTTTTGTCCAACTCAAGTTTCTCCTCACCCCTTAATCTATCATTTGACTTTGATTAAAGTTTCCCTAACTTGTTTAAAAAACCTTCACCATCCCCGAAACCTTTGAGTAAAATTTCAAAATAACCTGGACAATGGACAATGGACCGACATCAACTGTTTAATTGTAAAACTCCATATTCTCCCAATGAATCTTCCTAGCTCTTTTAGACATCATCCTCCTCCCTTCTTTTTCTCCTCTTGACCTATTTTTTGTATCTTGATAAAGTAAAAAAAAAGAGCTATTTTTACCTATATTTTCCTTATTTATCCCACATTTGATCTCTAATTGACTTTTTTTTCATATGTTTGATGTCTTTTATTTTTATTTTTTTACCTTCCTAACCTTTTTACCTATTGAGAGTTTAAATAAAATATATTTTCTAGTCAATCTCTCAAGAGATATCCTATGACCATCCTACAACTAGGAATTTTTTTTTGTTATGAACATCTTTCTATTTAAAACAATGATATAAAAATTATTGCCTCAAAAAGGATAAAATTTAGACAGAACTAATGCATTTTTATTATATCATCGTTAGCATTATTCTTGTCCATCTTTACTATTTAAATATTTTTTAATTATTTAATTAAACTAATTATCCTTTAATAATTAAATAATTTTACTATTTATCCTAACTAATTCCTTAGCTTGAATATATAAATAAAATATTTTAATTAGCTTCTCTAGATGCATATACACTTCATCATTCCTCAAAAATTAAATAGAATCAAATATTTCATTTTCCCGAAGCATTTATAGGTCACCTTATGACTCCATCTGAGAAATCTAGTGCATTATATGTCAGACCCTCTCTTGACATTTCTCAGTGGTTGATTTGACATTTCTCAATCCATGGAAATTTCTCAATCTTTGATTTTGCCTCTTAATCCATGGAAATTTCTCGATCCTTGATTTTGCCTCTTAATCCGTGGAAATTTCTCGATCCCTGATTTTGCCTCTTAATCCATGGAAATTTCTCGATCGTTGATTTTGCCTCTTAATCCGTGGAAATTTCTCAATCCTTGATTTTGCCTCTTAATCTTTGGAAATTTCTCGATCCTTGATTTTGCCTCTTAATCCTTGGAAATTTCTTGATCCTTGATTTTGCCTCTTAATCCATGAAATTTCTCTATCGTTGATTTTGCCTCTTAATCCCTACCGTTGGTCAAATGTATGCAAAGTATATAAATAATATCTTTACCCCTCTTATTTTACATCTAGCACTACTATCACCCACATACCAAATCGTGGAAGAAGTCTGAAACAACAATGGAGTCTCTTGAGGTCTTCGTAATGGTATTCTTGTTTATCATTTGATATTCTGCATAGATAAAAATATTATTGTTTCTCATTTAATTTTGTGCATAGATCTTAGATTTATTTTCTGTTTGTGTGGATTATGAGTTTAGACTGTGTACAGAGATCTTAGATTTATTTCTTGTACCTGTAGATTGTGAATGTAAACTTTACAATGCATTATTTCTATTAGTATAATTATATTCTACAAAATATTTTTAGCGTGAGGGACACTAAAAGTCATCCCATACTATTTTCAATTGTAGATTTTAGGGATTTCAGAATTAGGTCGCACGAAAAGTGTGCCTGGTGTTTTGGGCAGGTTTTGAATCTATGTAAGAAATCTGTAATTTGGGGGGCCCGGAGATTCGGAAACTCCAGAGGTCTAGCAAGTGGTTGCTCATCCGAGAAATAGACGACTACAGCGGAGGTACATTATCATCTACAGTTAGAATCTGTGTGCAGATCTACAGGTAGAATATGTGTCCAAGGAAGATCCACTCATTATAATGATCATAGATTCCAATTCACTCATGAAGGGTTGGTACATTATATGAGTTTTCTCAGGTTCTTAGGTGAGATTCTGTTTCAATGTCAAAATTTTAATGGGTTTCTTCTCTGGCTGAGTATCTTTAGGTTATCTTTAATGGTGATTATAGAACTCAATGACATTGAAAATTATGAAAGAATCAAAATTCTCAATGTCTTTGAGTTCTATATAGAATTCTCAGCGAGAGAAGAATCTCTATTAGAATTCTCACATTGACGCAGAATTTCCTCTAGGAACTCTGCTCCAGCCAAATATCCACTAGTAGCTTCAGATTCAGTACAGCCTATATATCAGTTGGAACTTGAGGAAAAGCAGTGTTGTTAAGTATAGAATCTGTCTTCAAACTTGTCTTCATCGAAGAGGGTATTTCCATTTTGAAGAAATGAATGGTACTTCTCATTTTCTGCACTTTGCATTCTACCACTTTTTAAAATAAGTTCATTCGTTTTGAGATGGCATAATACAAAAGCATTCTTCAGAAGAGAAGCAAATTCAATACCATCTCAGAAATCCGAGATTGCTTTGGCTGTTTATTACTGTGCAATTCTTCAGTTTGAGGCTTTCTTTCAAGCGTTGATTTGGTAACATATGACACTGTAATTTGTAAGAGGGATTTTCTGTAAACGTAAATTTATTTACATTTTAGAGTTGGACTCAGAAGCTTTAGTCGCATGTTTGGATTTTGTTTTATTTGTAAGCATGGGTCATCTGAATTGAATGCAATCCATTCAGAAAATAGTTTGGGACAGATAAGGGCTGGGGCATGGATCAATTAGCAAGAGTTTGGGGTAAACGCTAGATTGGAAGATCTACTCTCTATTTAGTTCATATGATATTGAAACATTGTCTATCAATTGAAAAATCTATTGGATGTATTACAGATTATTGGGAGCTTACATTCTTAAAAAAGAGAGTTTTGAACAGATAAATAAAATAATAAATAAGATAATTATCATTTGACTACAAAACCATATGATATGAAAGCACGGCTGTTTCCCTTACATGCACATCTATATTGTCTGAAATTCTCTCTTTGAATGAATGAAATCAAATAATACAAGCATATTATATCAATTTACATCGTCTAATTAATAACCAATTTCAATAATACACTTACATTATATGAATTGATATCATCTAATTAATTTTCAATAATGTTTGAGATCTTATTCAAAAGAATATATATTTCCCATAATTTCATTTAACAATTATTCAACGTCATCAATAGATGAAAGATTCATTTATTACTGAGTAATTGAAGTCAGAAATCAATAAAATCTATAAAAGAAATCAACAACAGTGTTTCTAACAATGCGCTAGTTTACCAGTATCAACATGTACTGAGAACAACAAATTCCCAAATAGGAAAATACAGACCAATTTTATTAGGGTATTAAATTGCTTTTTAAAGCAAAGATAATGTATTCATCTGAAATGAATGCAGTCCCCAAAAGGCCTCTGATGCCAATTGACAGTTTTAAATACTTATTATTAATCCTAATGAGTAGATAATAACTTGGTCAAGAATATTAAAGACCGAATTGATTTGTTTTTAGTTCCTATCATGCATATGGCAGTACGTATTGCTTAGGGCATTTTGAGTTTAGCTAGGGATCAAAACAGTTTCTTTCAACCAATTGAAAGATGTCTTTTTCTCTTATAAATTTTCTCAGCACATGTATGGGGAAGATGAACCCTATGGTGTATTAAGCGATTTCAACAATAAATGTGCCTACTGGTCAACTCATTGTAGATAGATTCAATGAACCAAAACTAAACAACAGCTGCAACCACAAACCAGAGTGAATGAAGCAGATCATGGAACTGTTGAAATTCATGGTGATGCAAAGTGCAGTATTTGAAAAACCTTTGGTTGTGAATAACAATTTAAATAAAGTCTGTGGATGTATATCCGATTGGCAGAAGGATGGATTCAATAGTGACACTACGAAATTTGTTAGGAACCATTTTGAGTCTTCTGGCGATTGCCATGTCCCACCATAAGCAAATGCCATGTCAGTTCTATCTTGACCAATCGATCAAAGCATAATGGGGGTTTTGTACAAGTTAGAAATGTCTGATAGATATGCTTGCAAATTGTGATAGAACGGGCTGTACATAGAAGAAATTTGTTAATAGGCATCAGCAATGGACAAATACATAGCCATGTGGTACTATTCCAGAACTGCTCAAATGCAATGTCATCTCCTAACAAGTTGTTCAGTATATACACAAATCTAACCTGTGCGCGCAGATGGGACTTTGGGCAGTATATAGGCATTCATCTATGCATAACTTAAGAAATGGGGTTTTGTCAGAAAGCATCCACGAAAATGTGGAAGTGTAGATTTTTTTAAAAATCTTCCAATGAGTGTGTTTTCCAAATTTGTAGCATTTGCTGAGTACTCACAGAATGATATGTTGAAAAGGGGTTTGAGATCATCTGTAGTTGCAAATGTAGAAAGGAGTGTTGTGTTTTCAGAATGCGAGAATTTTGGGCATACCAGTAATTAATTGTTTTTAGCATGCCAATAGATAAAAGATCTGGAAGTTACAGTGGTGAAAATGTTTTCACTAGAAAAGTGAATGGTAAAACTTCATCCATGCGGAAGTGGCTTTCTCCGCGTGGATTACCGCTTACACCATTTGCATCATATTTTAAATATAATCATTTTTCAAACTCTTTATCGTAAAAGAGAAAGAGAGAAAGAGAAATATAATCATTTTCCAAACTCTTTACTGTAAAAGAGAAAGAGAGAAAGAGACCACCATAAAGAGAGGAATTACAATTTTACTCAAAATCTGATTATCTCAAATCGGAAGATAGACAATCCATCTTCTGCGTTTGGTTGCCATTTTCAAAATTAGAATTAGAATTGAGAAATTCCTATTTTTTGTGTTTGGTTCTATAATTTGAAATTGGAATTGGAATTATTTTATTTTATTAATTTATATTTTTATATAGTAAATCATAAAGAAGATTAATTTTTTGAAATTTAATTTTTTTTTCACTTATATTTTGAATAGTAAACTCAACTTTTTAAATAATTTTATAGATTATCTAAACAATATTATAACAAGAAAATAATCATTGCATTGTTTGATATCACATCAAAATATAAATAAGTCTTATAGTCCACATATATAACTAATTTTGCATAATGATCCAACAAAGTAGTGTGATTGTTGCACAAAGAAAACATCGTAGAAACATGACATCAACTTTGTAGGTAGCCTCCACTTTTTCCATTGACGCACTCCGGGCGGCAATAGTTGTCTCGAGCGCCTTGCAAGACTTGCACTCATCATCCACAACAGGTATATGTGTAGATAGTGCAGATGATGGAGACAGAGATGGGGCATCATTGGCCCACCGAAAGTAGTCACATCCACCACCATCCTACAATATAAATATAAGTTAGTATTGCTATAATGACTAGTATTTATTCTTTGTAAACATTTAAATATAGTGCAATTAACAACCTTTTTCTTATTTATGCAAGTCCAAAATTTACGCTCTGGATTAGTGTCTGTGTGTGACCTCCTCAACACGCAGTGCACTCCATCACCACAATCACAAATAGGGACATTTATCATAGCCATCACCACTGTATCAATTTTTTTTTTGTTCATTCATACTATTGAAGCAATCAAACTTGAAATTGGAGACACATAACAACATCCATATAACAACATGACTATTTTCTATCAGTACAAAATGAAAAATTTTCATTTATGTTGATATTAAGAAAAATATAATGAAACATCTATAGCATCAGATAGAAGATGGGGAAGAACAATATCCATGAATTGAATGGTGGTGTGAAAATACACCGTTAAATAAGAAAACGTGGGGAAATCCACGCTCTATGCTCTTATGCCTCTCATTTGGAGAGAAATCATCTCATATCTCATTCATTCTTCCCATTACTATTTGTATTGTTAGATGGTCAATCCTGCCTCTACAAACTAAACATGATAGAAAAACAAAAACTCATTTATTTTTAAATGGAATACACCAAGGAGTACCATTAGAAATATTGATCGTTTACAAACATGAATAGTAAACAATCATATATATCTCATTTTTTTATCATCATATGTGGAGTCTCGCACATTTGTGTACATTAGATTTTTTTATCAGATAGTTCATTTCATTTGATGGTGTACATTTTTTTTGCATCAAGATTTCGGATCACACTCTGTGATCCATCATCGCGATGAAAGAGAGAAAAATGATTGAAATAGAACAAAATGATGGACCTTTTTTTCAATCCTTTTTCTCTCTTTCATCCTTTTTCTCTCACAATATCATCATATGTGTAGTCTCAGAACTATCCATTTATGTTTTTGTACCTATCATGTGGTTTTGAAAAATGAATGAAATATGAAAAGAAATTCAAGATGAAATAGAGCATTGAACGAAGTAGAATTATTCCACTTAATTTCATAATGCAATAGTAATAACAAGATGGTTAGGGTATATACATATAACATGAGACAAAATCATAAACAATAGAGTCATCTACCAAAACACATGTATATCACCATCTCTTTTGAAGAGCTAGAAATGGACAATTCTGAGAGTACACCTTGACAATGCATTAAATTAAGCATTCATGTGGTACTCCTTAGTGTATTCCACTTAAATATATTAAAAGCAACAAGACTAACAAATGCAATAATATGTCTATAAACTTTCACAGTCATACTAAATCACAAGAGTTGAAAGAGAGAATAAGTAATTTGCGATTTACTCGAATAAATAATTAATGCATTTAACATAATTTATTTTAATGTAACATTAATATCTATCAGAGGAAAATCTCCATCAATCTTCCATTTCTCAAGTCTGATATAAATAATGACTTGCCCATAGTTGTGGAGAAATTCGTCAAGATCTAAAGTTTCTATTTACGACAGACTAATTTTGATCTCTCAATTGAAGCATATGATCTGATATTGCCACACACTCTTCACTTTGTAATAAGAAGGAATCCATATGTAGAGCTAGGTGGAAGAAGAGTGTAGTGACAAAGATAGACTCCCATTTTTTGTGACTTCAGAGATAATGAAAAGGCATAATGAGTGGTTGGACTCTACCTCTATCACTATACTCTTCTTCCTATTATTGTCTGTATTGTTAAATTATCAATCCTATAATAGAGACTTGAGTGATTGGAATCAAGTCATTCAAACACTAGAATGTTCAAGTTACTCTAGCAAGTATGCCATTCCTAGACTTTGTTATGATGGACTCAAATCTAAACAAAAAGACATGGACAAGTTATAATGGAAGGAAAGGTGGGGCTTTGTATTCTGTTTACTTTATTCTTCCTCCCATAATTTTCTAGTCTTTGAACTAAGTCTGGGATGGGATAAGATTGTCTTCCACAATATTTTAGGCTTCTTGGACTTAAAGATTCATGTGTCATATCCAAATGTGATCACCTAGAGGATTTTTTCATGGCTATATATGAGAATTCCAAAAAGTCATGAGATCATCATAGTTTGAGTTTGAATAAAAGAGTAGTGGAATATTAGAGTGTTGAGAATTTATAATGGTCAAATTGCCCTTTTTGAGAACCACACTTTGTGATTCATATCGCTGATGCAGAGTTGCACTGAGAGACTAGAAGCACATCTCATTTTCATATTGGAGAGCATCAATTTCTTGCTCCTTTTTGCATAGTTCTTGAAATCTATGTTAAGATCTAAGTTGAAAAATTCTCCATTAATATTTAAAGCAATTGTAGACACTATTATTATTAGAGATTGGTTTCCTTGAATTGTGTATAAATAATTAAGTTTAGGAACTTTGAGAAAAACACATAATGGTAGCTTTGGTACACTCCATGGAAAGAGATGTTACTAGGTGGTAAGTAATCTATATCTCCAGTCTAAATGTATTCAGTTATTGAAACAAACTATCTCAACAAAAGTTTAGTGGAATAATACTAAGCCTGGCAGAAAATATCCTCAATGTTAGATGCGTACATGAAAGTTATTGACGCAAGGCAAGGAGCAAGAGGGGCCAAACAATGGAACACCCTAATGAGCCAAGACTACTCAACACATGTGGAAGAAAACAAACACAAAAGTGAGAGAGAGAATGCTAGATCTTTCATATATTTCATCAATTAGAACCATACATGTTGGGCTCTAAGGCCTTCCTGGTTAGGGCCAGATATTACAATGAATCACAGAAGTCCTCAAACATGTGAGGATTTGTCAAAATCTCTACTTCTATCTTCTACCAACTCATATCTAAAACTATCCCCTAAACTCTAAACCAACATCTACATTTATACAAGAAACTACTGAACTGAGTCGGCCTTCAGATCCATAATCAATGGAAGGAACGGTCAGATCTAGGACCACATGCTTCCCAATGATGGAATCCAACATTAAATCTATGATCCAATATAAATGCACAAGTCAGCCACAACAGGAACTAAAACTAAACCAATCAGTAAGGAAGATAACCGAGGAGCAGACAGATAATGTCGAGTGCCAGTGAAATAACCTACCCCCTAGGAGATAATCAACCACACTCAGTAACCAAGGGAAACCAACCAACTACCGACCAACTCGGTCAAAGTAGAAACTGAGCAACACAGAAAAACTCCAAAATGTTTTTGGTGACACAGGATTGCCAAGGACCCGAGATGCTCCTACATCAGACACCTAGTGTTATTTTGAAATGATTCTTTGAATCATTTGGTAGGTCTAATCTGAGCTGCATCCAACTCAGAATGTGAAATCCATGAACTTTCTTCCATCGGTCTACTCTTCCACTTAACCAGATATTCCATATATTGTTTTCCTCTTGTACTTTTGCCAACTCTTTCCTTTAAAATCTGTTCAGATTCATCATTCTACTTCTTAGGATATTCTGTCGATACTGTCACTTCTTCATTGGGTTCATGATACTCATGCAAATCAGCAATGTTGAAGATTAGTGATATGTCCATGTCATTAGGTAACTCAATCTCATATGCATTTCCACTATCAAATTTCTTCAAAATCTTGCAAGGTCCAAACTTCTTCATCTTCAGCTTTCCATATGTTCCAATAGGAAATCAACCTTTCTTCAAATGAACCATCACTTCATCACCAACATCAATAGTTTTATGTCTCCTTGATCTATTAGCTCTGTCTTTGTATTTTTTATTACTGTCTTCCAGCTTTAGTTTCACATCTTCATGCAATGTTTTCTTGTACTCAACAAACTTTACTCCTTCAGCACTTTTCTTATTCTCATAAGCAATGTCTCTCAAATCAGATATTCCTCTCAGTTTTGTGCCATTCAAAATATCAAATGGTGTCTTTCTAGTACTCCTATTCATTAAACTATTGTATGCAAACTCTGTTTGTGCCAACATAGAATCCATCAGTTTATGGGTGAAATGTAGAACTATATTTCAACTCAGTGCCAAATTTCTTCCAAAGGGTTTCCCAAAAGTATCCAAAAAATTTATTGTCTCGGTCAAAGATAATACTCCTCAGTAATCCATGCAATATGACAATTTCCTTAAAGAAAAGATCTGCTACATGTACTGCATTTGATGTCTTTCTACAAGGTATAAAATGTGCCATCTTTTAAAATCTATCCACAACAACAAATATAGAATCATTACCTCTTACTATCTTTAGTAAGCCAAGAACAAATTCCATACTGATGTCAATCCAAGGTTTCTTAGGAACATCAATCGATGTATACAATACAATATTCTGACTTACTCCTTTTGCAACTTGACAAATTCCATAACTTTTCACAAATTTTTGAACATCTATATACAACAGTGGCCAATAGTAGTTCTCCTTAAGCAAATTCCATGTTTTATCAATACCAAAATGTCCATCCAAACCAATACTATGTTTCTCCTTTATCAAATTAGTTCTCATTACTCCTCTTGGTATACACAACTGAATACCTTTAAACAATATACCTTCCTAAATCAAATATTCATCCCATTTAGTATCTTGTTGTTCTTGAATAGGTGCTCTGCACTTTCTCCATGGCTCAGAAAAATCAGGGTCAAATTCGTAAGAATCTCTCATCTCATCAAAACCAAGAACTTCAATTTTCATCTTGGTCATCAAAGATCTTCTCCTACTCAATGCATCAACAACTCGGTTAGTGAATCCACTCTTATGCTTTATCAAAAATGTGTAACTCTGCAAATACTCAACCCATTTCATATGTCCTTGATTTACCTTATTCTGACTACCCAAATATTGTAAAGCCTTATGATCAATATACAACACAAATTCACTCGGTATTAAATAATGTCTTCATTTCTTTAGTGCTTGAACAATAGCATAGAATTCTTGTTCATACACATAATATTTCCTTCTAGCATCATTCAACTTTTGACTAAAGAAAGCAACAAGTTTACCTTTTTGACTAAACACAGCTCCAATTGCACTTCCACTTGCATCACATTCCACTTGAAATACATTACTAAAATTAGGTAATGCCAAAATAGGTAATTTAGCAACCTTCTACTTTAGAGTCTCAAAATTTTTGTCAACTCCATGTGTCCACTTGAATTCTTTTTCATCTCCTCTCATAGTCTCAGTCATAACATTACAAATTAAACTAAAATTCCTTATGAACTTTCGGTAAAAACTTTCCAAACCATGAAATGATCTTACCTCACTAGAATTCATAGGTGTAGGCCAATGCAAAATAGCTTCAACCTTTTCAGGATCCATCTTCAAACCATCAACTAAAATAAAAAATCCCAAATACACAATCTCCTCTTTCATGAATAAACACTTTTTCAAATTTATTAGCAACTTTTCTTCTTTCAATCTCTGCATAACTTGTCTAACATGCAACAAATGCTCTTCTCTAGTCTTATTGAATATCAGAATATCATCAAGATATACAATCACAAACTTACCCAAGAATTTCTTCAAAACTTCATTCATCAACCTCATAAAAGTACTCGGTGCATTAGTTAAACCAAAAGGAATAACCAACCACTGATACAAACCTTCTTTTGTCTTGAAAGTAGTCTTCCATTCATCACCTTCTCTGATTCTGATTTGATGATATCCACTTTTCAAATCAATCTTTGTGAAATACTTTTCTCCAGTCAAACTATCCATTATATCATCCATTCTCGGTATAGGAAACCTATACTTCACTGTTATCTTATTGATTTCTCTAGAATCAGTACACATTCTCCATTCTCCATTCTTCTTTGGTGCTAATATAGAAGGTATTGCACAAAGACTCAAAATTTCTTTGATCAAACATTTCTCCAACAATTCTTGAATTTCTCGGTTCAATTCCTGATTCTCGGTAGGTGTCAACCGATGAGGTGCCTTATTCAGTAAACTAGCTCCAGGGATTAGATCCATAAAATGGTCAATGTTTCTTTTCGGTGGAAAACCATCAAGTACATTATCAGAAATGATATCACTGTACTCAGTGAGTAACTTATCAATCTCCTCAGGGACATTATCCTGTACTCTACAACCTTTAAAGGGAAATATCAAGAAAATATTGCAAAATTAAAGTGAAAATAGCAGTCATCTATTTTTTCACTCTGATATTATTTGAGATATTCTATTATTTTCTTATATAGCTAGAGAAATATATGGGACCACTCATTTATGTCTGTATACATGTCCTTATAGAGTATATCTAATGCAAGGCAGGGAGTAAGAGGGGCCAAACAATGGCAAACCCTAATGATCCAAGCTAGCTGAAGGAATGGAAGGATGGATTTGAGAGTGGTATATGTGCTAATCAAAACTTTATCATCATCAGATTTATCCATTTTGTGAAGTTGAACATTGTTGAGGCCATCTTTTATTTTCTTGATTGTTTCACATATGACATCCAAGGAAGTGGCCATACTTTCCTTTATCCTCTTTCCCATTCTTGATGATGATTTAGGAGTTCCTCTAACACTTACAGTTGTAGTGGATTGATTGGAATGATTAAGGTCTTCATCCAAATCATAAATTTACAGCTTACATCCCCATATTTTAAATGCAATAGAGTTCCTTACAAACATCTAGGGACATCCACATAATATAAAATATAGATCCTCCTTGTTAGAGAAGGAAAAATACAAAAAACCCCTAGGAAGAGTAGTAATGTCAACTTGACCCTTTAGCTTCCATTTTCCTTTAACCATCTATCTAACAATCTCAATGTTGGGTCAAGGGCCCAAAAATTTCCCAACTAGGGTAAGATCCATTGCAGAAATAGAATGATCAACTTGAGAGTCATGGACACAATTTTAAAACTCACAATTCTGTTGATTTGTGTTACACGTAATAGGCAAAAAAGATGATTTACTATTAGGTTTTAGTCTGCAGAGGGAAAACCATTTCACCTAAGGGGCATGAACCTCCCTCAAGTTGAGGTTTTCAAAACCACATGAATCCCCCCTAGAAGATCCCCTAGATAAATGAAAATAACATCATCACATGGGTCCCCATTAAAATCTTTTCCATCATAGGCATCCAGTGTTGATGAGTTATCCTTGTTTCCAGTATCACCAAGAGCCCCACTGACCTACCCCTCGATATTTCCTTGTGATCCACTACCAAAGCCTCTTGAAATCCCCTATGAACCACACAAGTAGGAAGACTGACCACTACTACTACATTTTCTGCCCAAAGCACCATTCAAGTTCACCATTTTATATTTTTAAGATCTATAGTTGCAAGGGAAAGTAATTGTTATCAGAAAAGTTTGTTGTGTTTCTATTAATGCCAAAGTGGGATATTTTTGGCATAATTGATGCAGAGACAATTGAGTGTTGTGTAGTATAAAGTTGATGACAAGGAGATCAATTATTGTGTTTTCATTAATGTCAACTTAGTGTTGTGTTGGTTGATAGTGTTCAAGGTGAGCTGATGAGTGTTTTATTAGTTGAATCCAATTTTAGAGAAGGAATTGGAGTGTGCATTCTTTATAGGAGACTCAAAGCTATCCCTAGATGGTGTATATTGGATCGCAGAGGTTGGAAACATTAATGTAGTGAGTTATCATTGATTGAAGGTTGATAGAGAAGCTAGAAGAATAGAGAGTGACATATGATGATTGATTTGAGCATTCTATAGAAATCAATGTGAATTTAGGTGTTGTGGTTCAGTCATAAATATTTTAACTAAGATATGAGATTGATATTACAACCACAAGATGATTCAAGGAGTACCACAAGGCATAGTTTTAATAACCAGAAGATCATTCTATATAGAATAGAAAAGTCTTTGGAAGAACTGGTGTTAGATACTTGAGATAAATTAATATATCCTTGAGATAAATTAATATTTCTATACAACCATTATTATCACAAGTTAACTTCTAGCTATTCTTTAAACAAGATAAGAGGCATAGTAATTATGTATAGATTTATGGTTCATGGTTCTTAGAAGCTAAATTAAAAAATTTGTACAACATTAGTAAAAATTTTACACTAAGAAACTAAAACATAATAGACCTGTACTTTTGAAAATAATCTATTGGAACACACAATCCAACTTGTTATAGATAATTGCTTTCTACAAACATCGTCATTTATCTTTCATAAATTACATATACATGCTTTTACATGAAGAGTAACCTAAGACATATTTTGTAGGAGTTGTTCGTACAATATTCCTACTAAGAGAGAACATGTCTTATTTTACTTAATGTTTCAAACTGAAATAAGAAGAGTTCATTCAAACTTTTTGTTTACCAAAATAAATTTGTTAGGAAAAAGAGTATCCTACTTATTCCATCTATCATTTTCATGGAAATTTGAATGTAATTATTTCTTCTAGTTGTCTCAAGTTGATCAAATTGAAACAACTTAACTTACCATATAATCTCTTTGTGGCACACTAGAACATTAGAATTCATCTCTTAATACATGTTCCTAATATTGTCTAGTCAAATTGCATACATTTTCTTCACTATTAGTAAGGTTTATTCTCTTACACACTATTATAGTTAACCATTTACAAGACATAGTTAGTTCTATGCAACTCAAGTAATAGTTACATTATCCATTAAGCATCAACATTATTCGATCTATTCTATGTTTTAATTAAAAGATGTATTTGATTAAATTCCTTTGTACTCTAAACAATCTTGCACACACACTTCCTTATTCATACCCATATTTTAACTTTCTCATGTATAAAACATTTCTTTTATTTAACAAGATGCAAAAAGAAATCCTTTTTAGGAGAAGACTAACCCTTTTTACGAGCTTACTCAAAATATACCGACTTAATATTTATAGTGATTCTTATTCTCAAGTAACCACTTCAAAAGACAATAAAGATAACATTTTCTTTTAGTTAGATACAATCTCTCAAAGTCCTTTCCAATGCTAAAACATGTTAAGTAATTACCACAAATAAGTTTCTTAGACTTCCCTCTACACTATGTTTTCTAAATCATGTCTTGTAATATAAGGTATCCTAATCCTAGAGTTTTTCCAAGAATAAAAATGCATACCACTATGAAGCATGATTTATGTCATTATCCTTTAGCCTTATAGAGTGTCCATTAACATAATTATAACTTGCCTCATGTTAGAGGTACAAACACTTATCCTCTTAGGATCACATTAGCATTAATAATCAAAGCAACACAAATCATGGAATTAACTTAAGAAAGTAGAGTGTCCCATATTTCAAGTTTAACTTAGCCCTATTCAGGAAAACATGAAAGCAACAAAAGATAGGGTTTAGCAGCATTTGAGTTTCTTTAATAATAGAAAATGAAGCATAATTACCAGCTGGAAGATCTCACATCGAGTCATTTTCATTCAAAATAAATAAATAAAACATAAGTATTTGACACAAGATAAGTCCATTTTTGAAGAATACATGCACTTTCCAAGAAAACACGAGATCAAAAGATTATAGCTTTCATTCCTATGATTCAAGTTTTACTAATCATTTAGGAAACATCAAAGGGTCAACATAGAAAAGTATAGATTATACATGGGCCATCTACGAGTCCCAAAGTTCCCAATGTGGAAACCTAGGGTTTTGATAGGAAATGTAAAACCCCGCTAGGGAACATAGAAGGCTGAGGCTAATATCCTGCTTAATTTTCTTTTTTCAAACTTTACTTACTTAAATAGGTATATCACATTATAAAATTAGGTTAAAATCGAACATGCCTCCAGGTTCCCTAACATTGTTACCAATGTTATTTTCACATTTTATTCAATGCTTTGCTACTTGATTAGATACATACATGAAGCCATCAATTTAGAGTTGCATAAGTTACTTATGCCTTAAGTAAACAATTTACATCGTTTACTTTTATCCATTCATCTTATCCTATTATGACTATTATTTGCTATCATCTTTAACATGAGTATACATTTATGCATCACATATATGTGAATAGTTTACAACAAGGTTTAAACTTTTAAATTACATCTTATGACTAAGTATTCGATTATCCACTTTTCCTAAAATTACATGTGTGAATATTTAACTTATTTCTTTATAGATTAACATTTGTAATAAGGAACCATTATTGCCTTTATTGAATTCCACACTTACTTAAGATTGCATCATGAACTTGATGCAGTACTCAAGAATATAAACCACATCATACAAGGAATTTATAATATACATTATTTCACATTGAATATAAAATAGGACTTGCAAGACATTTCCTTAGAAAACTACATCTTTAAAGATAACATTTTAAACCCTTTTCTTCCTCCTAGAGATACCCTTTTTCATATCTTTACAAATTACATAGAGTCTCGAGTCTCCTTCAAGAGCTCACAAAATCAGTACATAAGATATAATTATTTTAGAAGCCACATAGAATCATCACTTTTGTAATAAAATATTTTACAATGAAAGATATAATGATATGATCTTCAATAGCTTCAGGCAGGGATTGAATGCATGTCATCCATGAGACCATGAACAATACCTCGATATATTGCCACCCAACCATGTGGATCCACAAAGGTCCACTCCCTTGTGCTAGGAGATAGAACCAAATTCCACACAAGAAATCTAGGGTTGTCTAAGGATGTGGGATATCCCTTACCAATACAACAAAGAAATTGAAACTCAAACAAGTTGTAAATATCACAACATGAATTTCAAAGTACAAATATAAAAGCACCAATATCACAACACAATTATCAAAGCATAAGAGGAGATTTCTCTAGAGTACAGTCTAGGTGAGTGTCATTGAATAGTCCTTTATGTTGGAATCCTTCCTATCAGTCATGTACTTTGGTGCCCTCATACGGCCTACCCCAGTAGCTATAATGACCCCAGTACTCCAATAGGACCTATGCAGACTATTAATATATATTTTATCTTATTAATAGATTTTATTTTAAACACTTACCCATTCCCAATAATTTTAATTAATGTTAGGTTTTTATTTACACATAACTCACCCAAAGGCTATCCTAGTGACCTCCATAGCCTAGGATCTTGCAGTGAGCCACTCACCTCTAAGTGCACCTAGGAGGCCTACTCACACAAAAAACATATCGGGAAATTCAAGACTCTACAAAAAGACATCCCTCCCTTAGGTTCTCAAGTGTTTTCCTATGATCCACATCATCGGGACAAAACCTAACCCTAAAATGTAGTATGATGGTATAACAAGAATGAATATCTCAACAAATCTCTTTGGAGATACTACTCCACACTCTTCCATTATAGTGAGAAACATAAGAAAATAAAAGTACAATAAACTATAAAATAATGAATATTTAAGGGGATAAGAATGTACTATAAACTAATAATCTTGCAAGGACCTATGAATCAAGGAGAAGACACAATAATCTTGTCTCAAAATGGTAGCAAAATAAAGGCATATTTAAGAGTTTATGAGTCTTCTCTTGTGGGTTGGTTGCAAGAGAGATATTGGTCAAGAGAGGAGTAAAAGTGAGTTTTAGATGATTTCTATTGGAATTAGGAGAGATAGGTACTAAGAGGGGAGGGGTGAATCAATGCCCACAAAAACTTTAACTCATTAACCTTTCAGATCTACAACTACAAACAGTGATAACCTTCCAAAATAACTTGTATCTAATACATGTATCATTCATCCATTCAACTTTTGAAAGTAAATAACATGAAATCAAAAATATAATAGTCACATAACACAAGTATTTTGGTAATATAGAAACCCTTGTTAGAAGTTAAAAACTATGGTGGGGATGACACCCACAAATTCTTCACTACTGTAGATAGAAAAGGTTTGCATGTTAGGGCTACAAGTTTTTATCACTTCTGGTGATCTTAACCTATTAGGAGTAACATGTTAGATCAGCTAGATCTAAGTAGTTATATTATTTTAACAACACAAATGAAGTGTGTACTCAGTTAAGAGATTTACATAAGACTGTCAAGTCTACTCTATTAAGAGATTTAGCCAAAAACTCTATTACAATTGTTAGAAAGCAATAGGCAATTATCTGCTAAATTGACAACTTAATTGTCTGATACAGATCAATAAGTACTGAATATATTTCACCTTTATTGTGATGAATCTTTTCTCTAAACTGCTCAGTTAGCCTTCTCTAATTCTGCTTAATCTGATCTCCTCTATATATTGTTCTTCTCTATCAATTGATAGTCTTGAAGTTAGGCAAGTGCTTCAAGTGCTCCTTAATTCATACATCAATTCACATCACAAATGATGAAAACATACATTTATATAGCATACTACTTTATGCCACTTTAACAAAATTAGGTTACAAATCTTAGACAAAAACCTAAGATCTACGGTATAGAAAAATGACCTAGATCAAACTATTACATAAGATATACATCGCATTTAATAAATATCTTCACAATAAATATTCCTTGATCTTGGTAAAACATTTTTTGATCTGTTGTAATCATTTGCATAGAATAACATGCCATTCCTAATTACTATGCTATTTCCTATGATCATTGATAAACACTGTATAAACTACTCAGTGTTTACTATTGCTCGGTGTCAGTCTCTGCCGGTGCTCAGAAAACTATCTGATGCTCAGTGTAAATGCTTAACTGACTAGTCTATTTTGCTTCTAGTTATTGACTAGCTCAATTTAAGTAACCGACCGATATCTTTGATAACCTTTGGTACTAATGAAAACCTTTAATGCTCAATAGAGATAACACTTTCTAGTGGTTGGAAACATAAGGGCCACCTTTTATGTGTGAGTCTATTGATTTTTTTTCAATGATATATGCATGACTATTTCTGCAAACATACGTATGACTGTCATAAAAATATAGTCTCAGTACGGGGACCATAACTTATGTTTTAACTGTTGGATTTTCTTAGTTTTTGGATATGTTTGAGTAAACTTAATTATGCACATCCTCACTTGAGAGATTTTCTAAATAAAATTTGGTTCAAAAGTTACATACATCAGAGTATGGGTATAGAAAAATAAACCAGTAAATTTTGTAGAAGATCAACACAATAAGCATTCACAGAGACAAGATATTTTTCCTATATCCTCTTGAAAATGTAAAGGTTCCAAAACCTCATTAAAAAATTGAAATCAATTCATAATCCAACAAATCCATTTCAGAAGACACAATTCTTTTTTCAGAAAATAAATGCATAACTTATGCAAACTAGAATACTTTGTCCATTTCCAATTATCATTTGGCATTATCACCCTAATACTATTACATTCCTTAATTACATTTTATTTAAAGTATAAACACACACGTAGATAGATTTAATATTGCTAGTATATACATATATATATTTCTACTTATAGGAAGTTTGGTGGTTTCCAGACCCTACCTGAGATCCTACAAAGATATTCCTTTACAATATGATTGATTTTGACTGTAATTTTCTCCAACTTTTGATCACCTCCTAGCCTACTACACTCTTCCTAATTCCTCTCCCTTCAATCCTTCATTTAACCTCTCATTGGACTCAATCCTTCAGAGATCCAATACTTACTAACCAATAATAATAACAATCGTATGCCAAATATCAACCATATCTTAATATATATATATAGTTTTTATTTAGTTTTTTTTTTCACATATGCAAGTAGTAATTATTCAAACATAGAGTAATGGGAAAAGGTTCTCAATTAAAAAGCTTACCTCATTGGTAACTTGGGGCCCCTCATAAGCAAGAGGTCTCAAGTTCCAATACCCTCCCCAACATGACTTAGAGAGAATTGTAAGAGAGAAGAAGGAGAAAATATAGGGATTAGATATTAGGTTTTATTGTTACTTATTACATTCTTACCTTTTATTATATTTGATTTACCTTTATTTGCACACTTCTTTCAAAATATATTTTAACTTCATTTATTAAATTCATTTAATAGATTCACACATAATGGATACAACACTTTTATATACAAATATATCTGATTAGGGGTGAAATGAAGCTTAATAATGCATATAACATTCCCCTAATCATGTGTAATTTTGAATTGAATTGACAAGTAATATAAATCTATAAATGCATAAAATTAGATAAGAGAAAGTACATACCTCATATTGAAACTAATGTAGAAATACATGTTGTCTAATGCATGTGCACAATTTTAGGGAATTCTGCAACCTTCTTTGGACTGGAAATGCCGAGATAGAGAAAACCCAAAAAACTTTTGTCTTTCTAAAGGTAGGTCAACCTTGACCCAAATAGCGGGGCACAATCTTACCCTAGGGCACAATTTTACCCCTCACTGAAGGTTGACCTTAACCCGAAATAGCTCCAACATAAATTTAGTTTGTGGATCTTGGAAGTTTTCCAAAAAGAGTATCCACCTCTGAACTTCAATTCTTCAAACAACGACTGTAGATATCTGAAAATGGTGTTTTGGGATGGCTATATAGGGGTTTGTCTTAGTCAAACCCCCATTTTGGTGATCTCCACCTCCATGAATAGCCAGATGTAATAGAATGTGTGTGTATATTTAATGCTTAATGCCAAGATCTAATCATCTAGATTGAAACCCTAGAATGAATGATTATGAAGGAACAATGCATAGATTTGAATAAGATAAGAAAGCATACCAAGCCCCCAAGGCTAAAGTACTCTTACCAAACTCACAATCCATAATTTCTACCCCATGACTGAATCTTTGAATGGTTGAATATTGATAATGGTGGATCAAGGAAGAAGGAATCTCTCTTGCTCCTAATAGATGTTCACAATGGTGTGTTCACAAAAATGCTTGATATCAACAATGGCTTGATCTTCTATATAATCCTCTTGTAATCTTACATCATCACTTCACCATCACTTTCTTGAATCAATTGTGTCTCCACTTGATGGATACTTGATGTCTTATTGTTGTGAAAATGAATGCAAATGAGAGTCTTTATATAGAGGTTTCAAGGTGAGGCTCCTATAGTAATGTGGGGAGCCATAATTAAAATTTCACCTCAAATTATGGTCCAATCACAATAACCAACTAAGGAGGGAAAATAATTAAATGAATTTCAAATTAAAACCATTCTGCATTCGGATCTGAAAGCCCGACATTGATTTCGAGGCCCTCCAGGACCAAAAATTGAAAAGGAGGATCAAATCCTGACAAAGGTCAAGGATGGCCTTGACTCTACCCTAGGTTAAAGTTTACCTCAACTCTAACCTAGGTCAGGGTCGACCTCGACCTTGACCTAGGGGTCCAGATCCAACCAGAATAAAAGATAGGTGATCTTGGGGATGCCTAGAGACCTAGAAATGATAACAGAATAGGGCAGAGTGCCAAAGAGAGGCATCGGGTCCTATGATGAACATGATGAAGGCTAGGAGGACCTATACCTAGATCCTACCTAGAAAATAGAGCCACAAAGATGGGAAATTAAGGAGAATCCTCAGGATCCTAACCCTAATTTACCCTATAATGAAGGACTCAAGTGCAAAATGCATCCTAAATGAAAGTTTATCATGATAAATACACTAAAAGAGGGTGCTAAACCTATCAAGATGGAGGTTCTTCCATTTTAAGATAATACATTTATCCCCCACTTTAGCTTAGATATGACACTACATGAATATGCAAGCTAAAGTAAGAAAACATCATAGTAAATAAAAAGGATATAGCCAAGTCCTCGATGTAGAGATCCTACAAAAAATTGTTAGAACCTGCAACACACAAGGTTAATTAAAATCCATAAATCTACTTCTGAAGGGTGAAACAAGGTGATAAGGATAATGTTATAAACTGGATATGCAATTTTTTGAAAATATTTTTTTCTAAACCAATTAGAAGGATTCCTAGCCTTCCTAAACTGATTCAAGGAGTTAGGCATCTAAATCATGATTCCAACACTGACAAAACCCTAAAAAAACACTAATTTTAACTATAAATAAGGACAAGGAAGACATACTCATTCTTACCATTTACAAATTTGGAGATAGAAACCAAGATGCCAAGGAGAGAAGAACTTTGAGTGATGCGCATGGAGCCCCTGAGATAGCGCCTGGCTACTGGATGGTCACTTCTCGAGGTGAGTTTGCTATTATCAGTTCTTGTATTTTTCAAACTCTTAATTTTCATAGGGAAGGTCAACCCTAACCCTTAAAGGTCGAACCTAACCTATTTATGTCGACCTTGACCCAAGGAGGTTAACATGAACTGGAAGGTCTCCACCTATTATGTGAGTAGGTCAACCTAATTGACCCAAAAGGTCAACCCTGACCTAGGAAGGTCGACCTTCACCCAGGAAGGTTGACCCTAACCTAACTAAGGTCGACCTTGACCTAGTCAAGTTTAATTTGCATATTTGATGATATAGAATACTCATATGATGTTTGTTTGTGCTTATAGGACACAGTCTGTCTTTGAGAGCATCCCTTCGAAGAGTTTCTAGGTATCATTAGAGAGAGACTATCTAAGTTGAATGATGATTAGATGCATCAGTCCTAACATAGATCAGACTACACCGAGCCATGTTATTAGCTTTGATAGAGAGGTGGGATGAGGATACTTTCTCCTTTCATCTTCCCTTAGGAGAGATTACTACAGTGACACTGGAGAATGTCTACAGGATCCTATGGCTTCTGATCTAAGGTGAGATTGTCATACTGAGGGAACAACAGGTTTCCAAGGAGATCCATGTAGATGGAGAGTATCACTTGTGATGGGTTCCATAGATGCGAACCCGATCAGATCATATTTTCTTGTCATCCATACTATCAGGCCCTACACCTTTGGTATGGAGAGTGATGCTTTGTATAGTAGCTTTGGTTATGTTACCCAACACAAAGGGTACAATATTTTCTGCACCTCTTACTCATCTTTTATGGAGGATGGAGAGCGATAGGATTGTGTTCTCATGGGGTCATAGCATGCTAGCCTAGTTATACCACAAGCTATGTCAGCTAGTGAGATATTAGAGAGAGAGTCTTTTGATATGCACACTCTTGCAGATTTGGTTGTTTAAGAATTTCACATGTACATGTCCACAGGCTGCTCTAGTGATGGTAGATGTGAGTACACCGAGAGTCTTTTCTTATCCTCTGAGAGATGCCTGGCAGTTCAGAGATATCCTCTATTAGAGGGTATGTCTAGACTGCATTTCAAGCACAAATGTGATATGGAGACCCTACTGATAGATGACAGAGTGGCTAGATATATGATTCCAAATTAGACATTCATAGTAGCAGAAGCTGCTAGAGGGTCATCAAAATCATATATATTGATGGCATACTATTTTGAGCGAGTGATGAGATAGTTCGGCATATTATAGGGAGTCCCTAGAGCAGTGCCTTGTTATGTACATCTGATGAGGTATTATCAGTGACCTGGTGCCATACTCTAACCATCGATAGAAGACATAGAGGAAAGTGATGCAGATGGGACATAAGATATAGAGGTACCATCAGATGTGACCTATTCAAGCATGAGTTGAGATTACATCAAGTATTGGAGTCTGTAGGGGACCTGCCCTATCTTCCCTGAGGATTATCCTATAGGTAATCCAAGCCTTTCAAAGAGGACACATCAAGATAGTGGTATAGTAGAGGAGGATGAGGATCTCAGAGATGAGGAGCACATCTCCAAGGGTGACCCTATGGAGGAGGAAAGAGATGAAGAGAGGGAAGAGGAGAGAGCAAAAGAGATGCCCCCAGCTGGTGATACTGGTGTGGATGTACACATTTTTCATGCATCACCATTGAGATCATGACGGCCTCCATGCGCCCACATAGAGACACTACCATTGAGGCCTAGACATAGCGAGCATGGAGAGAGTAGTCACTCCATGTCTCCACCATCTAGACACTTTAGTGATGTCCAAGAGGGAGACCCAGGTATGAAATATGATATTTGATTAAATATGTAACTTAATTTGAGATGAAAAAGGCACTAGATTGATAAAAGTATTTTCATTCTGTAGCTAGCATAGCGTAGTGGAGGAGCTTTGTATCTAAGGTTCTAAAGGATACATGTATATCCTACCAACTATCAGTCGGTGGGCAAGAGTCTTCCATTGGTCACAGAGATCTCAGCAGGTATGATGACATCTTTACATGTATCCAATGAGAGCTGAGGTTGTGTAGAGAGAGAGAAGATAAATTGATAGCTAACCTCCAGAGGGCTCAGGACCACATGTGTGATATGAGCATATCAAGGAGCCACAAAAGGGCACACAAATCTACATCTTCCTATCATAGACCAGAGAGATATGGGAGCCATCAGCCATTAGAGCATAGTGATAGACATGGTGATAAATAGGACCATGGGCCACATATGTATCAAAACTTGAAAAACATTTTATGAATGAAATTTTTTTTTCTACTAATTAATTCTATGTTTAATTACTATGTTTTCATCAATATAAAACTTAACTAAAAGAAAGTAGGTGCATAAATGTAATCAAAATGTCATTTTACTAAAACTACATAACCTATAAAACAAAATTTATAAGGAATACATAAATGTACAAGGAAAGAAAGAAGGAAATTAAGGATAATAACATTTGAGATGCATAAATTAATAGGTTCCTTAAAAGAAACACCATCCATATCAACAAATTTATAAGCACTTGAACCAAAGTCTTCAATGAAAACAAAAGGTCCAAGCCAATTAGAGCTAAACTTTCCTTTTTCACCAAGTAAAGCATTCACATTTCGTTGATTCTCATATAGGACTAAATCACCAACCGAAAATGTTCATTCAATCACCCTATGATTATATTGCTTCTATAGATATTTATGATAAGGATTTATATGTTCTAATGCATGTATTTGTTGTTCATCCAACATTTCTAGCTCTTGCAAGCATTGTTCATGAAAAGTATCCTTGTCAATTATCCCTTGAAATGAAACATGTAAGGAAGGTATTTCTAATTCCAAAGGCATAATAGCATCAGTAACATAGACAATATTGTAAGGAGAAGTACCCATGGTAGTACGAGCACTAGTCCTATAAGCCCTTAAAGCATAGGTCAGTTGAGTATGCCAATCTTTCACATGCTTGTTAATTGTTTTTCTGAAAATTTGTTCAATGATTTTATCCGATGCTTTAGCTTGAGCATTAGATTGAGGATAATAAGGAGTTGAAAATATATGTTGAATTTGATATTTCTCCAATAATTTCATGACTTCTTTGTTCTTAAAAGAGGTACCATTATTCGAAACTATCGTTGAAGGGATACCAAATTGCGTTATGATATTGTAAGGATAAAATCACAAATAACATTCACAGTTGTCGAATAGAGAGGGATAGCTTCTACCCACTTCATGAAGTAATCTGTAGTAGTTAGGATATATGTATGTCCTTGATAATAATTTGGTGAGATTTTTTCGATAAGGTCAAAACCGCAAATACTAAAAGGCCATGGAGAAACTTGATTACGAAGCTCACGAGTAGGAGCATGAATCAAATTACTATGTTGTTGACATTAAGGACATTTCTTAACAAACATAAACGAGTATTGTTCCATTTTTTACCAATAATATCCCATTCTAAGAAATTTATTGACCAAAGATTTTCCACCAAAATGTCCCCCACAAGAACCAGAATGAGCTTCTGCCAAAGCTACCAGAATTTTGGTCTATTGAGATATCTTAATAGTAGACCCTTATAACAGTGTTTGTAAAGCGTATCTCCTAGAATGATGTAATGCCCTGCAAAATTCTTAATATGATTACACGTGTTCCTTATTGTTGATTCAAGAAAAGTACCATCTTTAAAAAAATGAAAGATATGAGAATACCATTCATCTGAATGCAAATTCAAACAATCAGAGGTAATTTTATTAGAAACTGTAGGGTTTTTAAGAGTTTGTATAGTAAATTGAAAATTTTCAGCATTATTCTCAAGAAAAATCAAAGAAGCTACACTTTTCATTGTGTCTGCATGTCGATTATCTTTCCTAGGTAAAGTTTGAATTGTATAAGAAGAGAATTGTGAAAGCACATCAAGAGCTAAATCTCTATATTGTGTCATTTTATCATTCTTAGTCTGATAACCTTCTTTAATTTGTTCAACAATTAATTGTGAATCTCCATATATTTGCAAGTGTTTGATGTTAAGGGATGAAGCTACTCATAGACCAGCTATAGGAGCTTCATACTCCACAATGTTATTAGTACAAGGAAAAGTTAATTTTTATGATAAAGGGATTGGTTTTTTCATAGGAGGAATTAAGATTATACCAACACGGGAACTTGTCTTACACTTAGACCAATCAAAATATAATTCCCAAATATCATCTTGTTGAATAGCTAGAATATTGTCATTGGGGAATTATATTGAAGTAGAACATGTATCCGAATGAGGACAAGGAGCTTCAGGTAAATAATTTGTTAAAGATTGTCCTTTAATAGAATTCTGAGAAATGAAATTAAGATCAAATTCTATAAGTAACATCACCCATTTTTCTAGACGGCCATAGAGATCAGTTTGTGAGAAAAGATGTTTCAAAGGATCAAATTTAACAATCACATTGACTTCAGCATTTATAAGATAATGCTTGAGTTTCTGGTATGCATAAACTATAGCTAAATATTGTCTTTCCAAATCTATGTATCTTGTTTCATAATCAAGTAAAGTCCAACTAATGTAATACACAGGCTCTTCCTTACCATTATTATCATTTTGAGCTAACAATGCACTCACGACTTTCATAATTGTTGAAGTATACAAATGAAATGGTTTATCAAATTTAGCTGGTTGTAAAATAGGAGTATTTGCAATGTAATCCTTAAATTACTCAAAAGTTTGTTTACATTCATCATTCCAAGAGAAAGTAGTATCCTTTCTAAGCAAGGAAGTAAAAGGAATAGTTCTATCTACTAAGTTATAAATAAAGCGAAGAATTGCTTGTATTTTTCCTGGTAAAATCCATAACAGAGAAATGTTCTTAGGAGGAATATTAACAATAGCTTCAATCTTTTCAGTATCTACTTCTATGCCTCGCTTAGAGATTATAAATCCTAATAATTTACCAGAATCAACTCCAAAGACACATTTCTTAGGATTCAATCTCATGTTGTAACTTCTAATTCTTTCAAATATTTGTCATAAAATAGTAACATGATCTTCTCTTTGTATAGATTTTGCTAAGATATCATCCACATAATCTTCAAGAATCTTATGAATGTAATCATGAAAAATCAAAGTCATTTCTTGTTGATAAGTCACTCCCGCATTCTTTAATCCAAAAGGCATCATGACCCAACAAAATGTTCCCCAAGGTGTTATAAATGTGTTATTAAATTAATCTTCAAGAGGAATAAAGATTTGATTATATCCAAAAAACCATCCATAAAAGATAACAAAGCATGACGCGTTGTTGAATCCATAATCATATCAATGTTAGGTAGTGAAAAATCATCTTTTAAGGATTCCTTATTTAAGTCTCTAAAGTCAGCACACATCCTTATCTTATTTTCTCCTTTTCAAATAGGCGCAATGTTTGAAATCCAATCTCAGTAATGAATAGAACAGATATATCCTGAATCCAATAGATTTTCAGTTTCAATTTTAACTAGTAAGGCAATTCATGGATTCATCTTTCAAATTTTCTACTTCATAGGTTTCATATTTGCTTATAGAAAAATATTATGAGTAACAATCATAGAATCTATACCCGGCATATCTGAATATGTCCAAGAAAAAATCTCCTTAAATTCAAGTAAAAGGGAAACCAACTAATCACGCTCTTCCTGATTCAAACATTTCCCAATTTTTATCATATTTTCAGAGTCATTTTCATCCATTTGAATATCAATAGTCTCTATTATTAACAAGTCACTTCGTATTAGACAATCCATCGGTAAAGGAGAAATATCATGTTTATCATATTCTCCAAAATAAGCATTAGTAATTAAATAATAAGGCTTCCATCGTTTGTGATGAAACTTAGGTAAATCCTCATAAACCCCTAAAAAATTTGCTAAGGCTTCATCTTTGAGAAAGATATCCAAAGTAGGTTTTTGATTAATGTCAAGAAGGAGCAGGTTAACCAACTTCAACTGTCCACTGCATATATGATTAACATTAGGAGGAAAAGCTGATGGTTGTTTGTAAGGATTGAATCCCAATTCATATGGATGATCATAAATTTTATTATCCAAAGGTACTTGTATACCTTGCTCATATTTACCACATCCTTTCCCATTAAATCTTGATTTCTTAAGAAAATGATAACCATAGCCATATCAATTAGCCATATCAGATGGAGTCCAAGGAGCGGTATATGTCACAATATCATAACAATCATGCTTTATTTTTTTAATCATTTCATTAATCGAGGCAACAACAAAATTAGTTTCTAGTTCCTCTGAAAGTAGGGAAGGAGCAAAAACTTTTTTCTCAAATTCACTTTGTTGCTTCATGAATTCCAAATCAGAGACCTTATATTCTCCAATGAAAGTAGGATTAAAATCCAATGTCTCCCAATCATCCTCGGTCAAAGAAGAAGATGGAGCATCTGATTGTTGTATCTCAGGTTGTTGTATTTGAGGTTTTTTTTCAATCTCTTTGCTTGGTTGAAGAGGCTCAGAGATTTTAGTATATTCTTCATTTAGGCAAGGATTTGGCACATCATCTGCATGTAATGTATACATTAAGTTGTTATAAATGAACCTAACCTTGCGATCAAGAGTAGAAGGAACTACATGCATAGTATGTAACCATGGTCTTCCTAAAAGAAGGTTATAATTCAGAGGTCCATGTATAATGTGAATAGGTGTATTTAGAATAACTAGACCAACTTTAACAGGTAAGGTAATAATGCCCAAAGTTCTCTTCGCAATTTTGTCAAATCCACATATAGGGACATTATCGGGTTGAATAGTTGTGAGATCAACCTTAATTTCCTTAAGCATATCCATGCTACAAATATTAATCCCAGATCCATTATCAATTAATATTCTTTGGATGATACTCTGATTAATAGAAACAATAACCATAAGAGCATCATATTGATTATGCACCTCAGGAGAAGGTAAATCATTATCGAAAAACACAATAGGAGGTACAAAAGGAATAGTATACATGCAATCTAAAATAGAACGAATGTTCTCTTGATTAGAAGGTGAAGCAAGAAGAGTGGATAAAGCCTTTTGCAATGCCTTGTGATATGTCGGGGAAGTTTGCAGCAATTCCCATAAAGATATCTTAGCAAGAGTAGAATGTAATTGATCAACTAAGTCATACTCCTTGAAGGTAGAAGGAAACCTAGGAGCTTGAGGAAGCATAGGTTGTGAAGGTGGTAAAGAAACTGGAATGGTACGATGAGGTTTATTCTGTGTGTGATAAGCATGTGAAACAAAATCAGTGTTATCAAAAGAAATCCAAAGGATGTCTAGGTTTACCCTGAATTTTTATTCAAGGAAATCCTTTTACCATCATCAAAGGTGTAGGATATATCATTTTAGGTTTATCAATGTTTCAAACTATGGGACATGAAGGTAACCATGCAGACACCTTATGGTAAAGACTAATTAGAGAGGTTGTGAAGGAGAGTGAAATAGGAATAGGATCAATGGAGATCGTATTTAGACAATTTTCATCCTCACTACCATATACCTCATTAGGGAATCTATCCTCTTGTGCAATAAAAGCCTCATCAAAGTATCAAAACAAGAATCATACATATTGAATTACTAAAAGCATGAAAATGTAATTTTTTTTGTATTTTTAAAGAGATTTTGCAATTTTTTTTGCTATTTTTGAAATATAAATGCAGGAAATATAATTTTATAAGCATGAAAGATCTAACACAAAAGGAAAATCTAACACCAAAAGGAAAGAATTGTCATAAATGAGTTCACCAAAATGAATAGGGGTGAAATGAAGCTTAACAATGCATCTAACATTCCCCTAATCATGTGTAATTTTGAATTGAATTGAAAATTAATATAAATTTGGAAATGCTTGAAATTAGATAAGAAAAATTACATAACTCATAATGAAACTAATATGGAAATACCTATTTTTTGATTCATGTGCAAAGTTTTGAGGAATTCTACAACTTGCTTCAGACTGGAAATGCTGAGACAGGGAAAACCCAAAAAAAATTTATCTTTATGAGGGTAGGCCGACCTTGACCCAAATAGCGGGGCACAATCTTACCTCGTGGCACAATCTTACCCCCATTGAAGGTTGACCTTGACCTAAAATAGCTCCAATAGAAATATTGTTCACGGATCTCAAAAGTTTGTCGAAAAGGGTATCCAGATCTGAACTGCAATTCTTGAAACAACAACTGTAGATATCTGAAAATGGTGTTTTGGGGTGGCTATATAGGGTTTTGCCTTAGTTAAACTATCATTTTGGTGATCTCCACCTCCACAAATAGCCAGATGTAATAGAATGTGTGTGTATATTGAATGTGTAATGCCAAGATCTAATCCTCTAGATTGAAACCCTACCATGAATGATTATGAGTGAACAATGCATAGATTATAATAAGATAAGAAAGCATACCAAGCCCCCAAGGCTAAATTACTCTTACCAAACTCACAATCTCTAATTGCTACCCCATGATTGAATCTTTGAATGCTTGAATATTGATAATGGTGGTGTATACTAATAAAAGTATCTTCATAGAGTTAGGGTTAATCATCAACAATAAGTGAAATAATAACTAAATACAACCACAATTGAGCAACTATTTAACAAAATCAATGACTAATTGAGCATCCTATGGCTCTCTAACTAAGATGTTAATGAATGAGCTCTCAACAAGCTCTCACTAATGACAGTCCTAGTATAAGAATGATAGAGATAAAACAATATGCTAAAGCTAACAATTATCAAGATGAATGCTAAAATTGCTCTTAAATGCCTTTCTAAACTCAAATTGCAAGAGGTTTGATGCAATTCTCAGATAGGTGGTTGATAATAATGAAGGATTTTGGCCTTCCTTTTATAGATTTTCCCATTGTAGGGGGTGTAGTTGTGTTTAATCATGGTTGAGATCGAGTTAAGTCTTTGGTTCCACCCTTTGAAGACAAAGCAAAGTTTGTGTCCTCAAAGCTTGGAACAAGTAGACAAGATGGATGGTTAAGATTCCTTTTCACTTTGAGTGAATGAGATTCAATTTGGCTTGATCCATGTGAATGCCTTTCCTCAAATCTCATTGGTTGATTGATTTTCTCTCCTTTTGGTTTGTTGAGAGTAATTGATTTTTATTAATTGATTTAATTGATTTATTTTAGCCATGTACCCCTTGAATGGGTTGAATTTAATTTAATCCAAGACTATACAATTAATTGAATTAATTGTATTTTGATTTGATTGCACTTGATTAAAATGCTCTCAATTTTGATTGATCTCAAATTAGGACTTGATTTTAATTTTGATTGGCTAATTGTGCACTGTGATTCAATTCATTCAATTATGTCCTTGATTTTCTCTGATTTCACTTGATTTTCTTTCAATTATCATTAAATTGTCTTTGTCCATTTTTACATGATTACAGGTGGATCAAGGAAGAAGGAATCTCTCTTGCTCATAATAGATGTTCACAATGGTGTGCTCACAAAAATGCTTGATATCAACAATGGCTCGATCTTCTATATCATCCTCTTGCAATCTTGCATCGTCACTTCACCATCACTTGCTTGAATCAATTATGTCTCTACTTGATGGATACTTGATGCCTTGTTGTTGTGAAAATGAATGCAAATAAGAATCTTTATATAGAGGTTTCAAGATGAGGATCCTAGAGTAATGTGAGGACCCATAATTCAAATTTCACCATGAATTATGGTCCAATCACAATAACCAACTAAGGAAGGAAAATAATTAAAATAATTTCAAATTAAAACCCTTCTACATTCAGATCTGAAAGCCTGACATTGATTTCGGGGCCCTCCGAGACTAAAAATTGAAAAGGAGGATCTAATTTTGACAACGGTCAAGGATGACCTCAACTCTTCCCTAGGTTTGAGTTAACCTCGACTCTGACCTAGGTCAGGGTTGACCTCAACCTTGACCCACGGTTCCAAATCCAGCTAGAATAAAAGACAAGAGATCCCGGGGATGTCGAGAGACCTAGAAATGATAACATAATAGGGTAGAGTGCCAAAGAGAGGCACAAATTCCTATGATGAACATGATGAAGGCTAGGATGACCTATGCCTAGATCCTACCTAGAAAATAGAGCCATAGAGAAGGGAAATTAAGGATAATCCTCAAGATCCTAACCCCAATTTCACCTAAAATGAAGGAATCAAGTGCAAAATGCATCCTAAATGTAAGTTTATCATGATAAATGCACTAAAATAGGGTTTTAAACCTATCAAGATGGAAGTGCTTCCATTTTAAGACAATACAATATCTATATATATAAACAATAACATCCTGAAGAAGAAAACTAACAAAATAAAAATAAATAATATAAACCAAACCATAAAATCAAATTGAAAGACCAATCAAGTAAAAATGATAACCAATCCACCCATTGGGATCAAAATAACTATCAAAGCACAAGCCTAGGGCCATTAGGATATTTCTATGTGAACTTTGGGACCATTTCCTAATCAACAACATTTTTAGGATCATTAGTCATGGTTAGACATATGTAGCTAGGTGGAGTCAATACCTGGTACCTGTACATCCCTACATCACTAAACAACAACATATACAATAACCTATATATGTACAAAATGTAGCAGACAAAGAAGGAGGAGTGTGACATCGTGTAGATCTCTCATACAAATGACTACGACTACCTCCCCTCATCCTTCAAACATGCAAAAGAAGAGTGTACACCAAAACATGATGGGTTAGAAGGGTTAGCCAAATCATAATCATAATCAAAGAAATTGATCTTTAATGACAAGAAATTAAACATGTACATTAAATGTAAAAATATTATCCTTTAAACAATAGAAAGGTACTATCTGAACATATATCTAGCTAATATTCATGATAGTCAAAACATAATAAATAGTATCATCAAGATAGGTATTACAAGAAGATAAATCATCATGTAGATAGGTGATCATCAAAAATTACAATAAATGATTTGTACTATGTAATCTTAATTAGAAAACATATTATCAAGCTCAGTCTTATAGTACATCATATACACACACACACACACACACCATTGTCAAACTAGATCACAAAACATAATAATTAGAACTAAGCAACTTAAACAAACTACACATTCATTAGCTAATTAACCCTAGAGTTCAGATTGTATTTCCTAGCTCTTCAAAATACTTGCCAAGGTTAGAGGGCTATTACAAATCCTAACAGGTTCCCCAACAAAGTCTCTTAATTAGGTAGATCCTAGTAGGTCTTAAATTGAAATCCTCTAAAAAAGTGGCCCTTTCATTAGGGTTCTAAACCCCTTAACTGGGTTACTCCTAATAAGGTAAATATTTTAAGAGGACTAGAGGTAAATCCCTTAACCAAGTGACTCCTAATAGAGCATTCGTAAAGCTCTTAATAGGGCTAATCCTTTAATAAGGAATACTTTAAAAGAGTGAAAATATTTGTGGGTACTAATTCCCAATGTGGTTTATCCCTCTAACCAAGGGTTTCCATGATAAAAATATTGGCATGTTATTGTGTTGCATATTTGGATGGTTTTACTTGTTTCATTGTTTATTTCTACACAAGTTATAGTAGTAGATGAATGTTGTTGAATGCTTAATGAAAATTTGGAATTGGTAAATAATTGATTCACCCCCCCTCTCAGTAATCTTGGACCTTATAATACTAACAAGTTATATCTAATACATTTTATGTAGCTAGTACATATTATAATTTTCATACCTTTTGGATTACAAGCTCATCATTGATATACTAGTAATTGTCATCTTATATCTTTTTCCTCATGGAGTTTTCTCTAATGTACTCATTGATGTATTGTTAGTCTATGTATCCTGACTATATATGGCTCCATGTCTCAATATCTTATATCTCAACTACAATCTCTCATTGTCCAACTTAGTGTTTGGATCTTCTATATTAGATCATGGATCCCTTGGCATAGGTGATAGTGCCTCAAAAATCAATAATAATTATCTTTTCTATAATCATCAAACCCCATAATCCAATCTCACTTTATGTCCTAAGATGTACATTGTCTCTCCTATAAGTACACTCTTTGTCCAAACTATCTATGTATCCTCTCAAGAAAATATCCCTCTAAAAATTGGTTTGTCTATCCAATTAAGTATCTCAAATGCATAAAGTACACTATATATTCTACATCGTCTACCCAAACCTCACTCTCCCCTCAAGGCCTCTTATAAATAAGTCTATGTCAGCTATCTCTCATCTCTAGTAGGTAATGTCACCCAACTTCCATAGTTTCCTAATACCATCATATAAATAAAAATAAGGAATCCCTCTCTTCCATTCCTTGTCCATAATATCTCATTCCATAACTACATACTTCCATGCCCATATGTGTACTCGAGTAACTCTACATGCAAAAATTGCTCCCGTTATGTATACTACATCCAAGTCATGGTATAGATTGGCTAGGACTCATGTTCCACATTCATAGGTAATCAAATGTTGTATCATCTCTACTATGACTTTTCTCATGCAATCAACAATCATCTTGATCATTGATCTAGGACATTAGTAGATTAGATCTCTATTGTGATTGTCGCCATGCAATAAAGAATCTACTTGGTCATTGATCTAGGATAAGTAATGCTCTATTTGAAAAGGGGACATGACAAAAGTACTCTTACCAAACTCACAATCTATAATTGCTACCCCATGATTGAATTTTTGAATGCTTGAATATTGATAATGGTGAATCAAGGAAGAAGGAATCTCTCTTGCTCCTAATAGATGTTCACAATGGTGTGCACACAAAAATGCTTGATATCAACAATGGATTGATCTTATATATCATCCTCTTGCAATATTCCATCATCACTTCACCATCACTTGCTTGAATCAATTGTGTCTCCACTTGATGGATACTTGATGTCTTGTTGTTGTGAAAATGAATGCAAATGAGAGTCCTTATATAGAGGTTTCAAGGTGAGGATCCTAGAGTAATGTGAGGACCCATAATTCAAATTTCACCTTGAATTATGGTCCAATCACAATAACCAACTAAGGAGGGAAAATAATTAAATGAATTTTAAATTAAAACCCTTTCACATTCGGATCTGAAAGCTTGACATTGATTTCAAGGCCCTCCGAGACCAAAAATTGAACAGGAGGATTGAATCTTGATAGAGGTCAAGGATGACCTTGACTCTACCCTAGGTCTAATTCAACCTCAAATCTAACCTAGGTCAAGATTGACCTCAACCTTGACCTAGGGGTCCAGATCCAGCCAAAATAAAAGATAACAGGTCCCGAGGATGTCTAGAGACCTAGAAATGATAACATAATATGGAAGAGTGCCAGAGTGAGGCACAAAGTCCTATGATGAACATGATGAAGGCTAGGAGGACCTATACCTAGATCCTACCTAGAAACTAGAGCCATAGAGAAGAGAAATTAAGGAGAAGCCTCAGGATCCTAACCCTAATTTCACCTAGAATGAAGGAATCAAGGGAAAATACATCCTAAATGTAAGTTTATCATGATAAATGCACTAAAATAGGGTGCTAAACCTATCAAGATGGAAGTGATTCCATTTTAATATAATGCAATATCTATATATATATAAACAATAACATCCTCAAGAAGAAAACTCACAAAATAAAAATAAATAATATAAACCAAACCATAAAATCAAATTGAAGACCAATCAAGTAAAAATGATAACCAATCTACCCACTGGGATCAAAATAACTATCAAAGCACAAGTCTAGGGCCATTAGGATTTTCTATGTGAACTTTGGGACAATTTCCTAATCAACAACTTTTTTTACGATAATTAGTCACACTCAGACCTATGTAGCCAGGTGGAGTCGATACCTGGTACCTGTACATCCCTACATAACTAAAGAACAACATATACAATAATGCATATATGTACAAAAGGTAGCAAAGAAGGAAGGAGGAGTGTGACATCCTTTAGATCTCTTGTAGGAGTGACTATGACTGCCTCCCCTCATCCTTCAAACATGTGAAAGAAGAGTGTACACCAAAACATGATGGGTTAGCAGGGTTAGCCAAATCATAATCATAATCAAATAAATGTAATAATCAAAGAAATTGATCTTTAATGACAAGAAAG